>JAEMWC010000334.1:50000-57500 GCA_016490735.1 Pachyseris speciosa | reverse complement strand
TAAGTTGTAAACAGCTCTAGGCACTGAAGCTTTACAAAAAGAAGAAGTCAACCGTGGACTGCTACTACAGAAGAGGTCATTTTGCACCAATTTATTCATTCTCGACTGACCTGAACTATTTTAGCTGTATCCGAGAATGCCAGATGTTATGCTGGAAGTAGATCAAGGTATATTAAAAGAGAAAACAAGCAGATACGAAAGAAAAACTGATAGCATATGCCGGTCAACTTAATATAGTAATGAAGACACGTTATACGCTAGTAGACATATAGGAAGAAAAAAACAAGCAAATGCCGGACAAAACCTGATAAAAAAATGGCGGTGTTAAATATCAAGACATGTTATACGTAGTATAAAAACATTAGAAAGAGAAAACTGAAACATGTTATACGCCGTTGTCATGCATAAATGAAGACATGTTATACGCTATGTAAAAACTTGCAAGCGATCCTTGATAGAAAATCATGAATATTCTCATTGACTCGGGAGTACACTGCTTCACGGCCTTCTGTTCATTTTGCAGATAATTATCTTGCAACTAAAATCTCTCCTTTAATCTAGGACACCAGTCCTTTCCCTAGTTTATCCTTCGACCGGCCCCTTCATGCTCATCTCGCGACCTCGGTCTTGGTCAATTCAGGCATGATTCAGTTACCCGCACCGTTTTCACAGCCCAAGGTTACCATTCTTGCTACAATGAAGGTATTTAGAAATCGCACCGTAAGATAGAACAACTGAAACAAGAGAATAAAGCCAAGGCCAAACTATCGAACAAAGCTGGATGCTGGATCCAAACTTTGTTCGATAGTTTGAAATCTAGAATAACGTTTTTGTTATCATTAATAAATGTCAACGTCAGCAACTGTCAAGTACGTGGCGGATTGGAGGCGTGGTTTTCTTGAGCCCAGTTTTAGAATATACCGTGGTTATGAGAATGATTGGTTCACATTAGCACACTGACACTCGTAGAAATCGTGTGAGAAGCTCAAACGTTTTTACAGCGATGTGTTTAACAAACCATGGCTTTAGAACAACCCATCGACGTTTCAAGCTCATAGCAAGGTGTCTTTCATTCTTCATTTGCTTCGTTTACTTGTTGATCACGAGGGGAAAATGGGGAAACAAAAACCCTGTCGAACACCCTTACGAAGAAGGTAAGACCAGCAAAACGAAATAAATACCTTACCAGTCGGCAAGACAAAAAATTGCATGATTTTGAAGGATTAAAAAAACGTTTCAGCGAGTATACTTTATGCTACTAAGGCGTCCTACGCCTTAGCAAAGACCTCTACTTGAATACGCATTTAAGACCGTCAGCACAAGTTTCTAGAATTATATACATTGTAGTCAGAAGTATTTTCTCCTGTATGAATTGATACAAAGAGCACTTAGATTGTGTCACAAGTCGCCGTGCAAAAATATTTCGAAACTAGCACTATTGCGATTTAGACAGGGTAATCTTTTCACGTGAACTCGGAGCGTCGCTAGTTTATAGCTTAAAGTGCAACTAACCCCAAAATATTTTTTTCGCTTAAATAAATCTTTACACCTGTTCGAAACACACCGCGCCTTTTTGCGCCTTTTTTTAACCAAATATTGACTTTTTATAGGCTGCAAAAGTTACGAAATTTAGCCATCATCTGTCCCACGACCGAGCTAGTAAGGGGCATGGATCTATTCCTTACATGACGTCACAAACCGATTTCCATCGCATTAAGTCTTTGTAAACATGCATGCAAAGCAGTTTGTGACGTCATGTAAGGAATAGACCCATGCCCCTTACTAGCTCGGTCGTGGGACAGATGATTCGTAACTTTTACAGCCTATAAAAAGACAAGATCTGGTTAAAAAAGGCGCAAAAAGGCGCGGTGTGTTTCGAATAGGTGTAAAGATTTATTTAAGCGAAAAAAATATTTTGGGGTTAGTTGCACTTTAAGGTAATACTGTGGTTAAGCAAATCAAGTCTCCAAGAAGAACTGAAAGAACTATGTAATGATTTCACTTTAATTCTCGCAGTTTTTTTCGCGGTTATTACTGTCACGGCCTACGCAAGCTAACGAGATTCCCATTTCACAAATTTTTAGTCTTAATGAGAACGTCATTTTTATGTCTTTTATTTAGACAGAGCACCAGTTCAGTGTGCAGAGGACTTGCTACTTGTCTAAAGAAACGCATTAACAGCATCAGTATCAAGACAGCAGAGCCAATAAGAGTTGTGCAGTTTATCTGTTATAATGCAACTGACCAAATCTGTCTTTTAAACACTGGCACTCGCACTTGAAAATAACTTTTCCCGCGTTATTCGCCTCTGAACGTT
Source organism: Pachyseris speciosa (assembly GCA_016490735.1). Taxonomy (NCBI): domain Eukaryota; kingdom Metazoa; phylum Cnidaria; class Anthozoa; order Scleractinia; family Pachyseridae; genus Pachyseris; species Pachyseris speciosa. The sequence goes on along the minus strand of JAEMWC010000334.1, from coordinate 55,183 downwards.
TCAAAATATGTTAAACAGAAACTTGGATAAACACTACCTTGCCTGAATACTGTTAATAGCTGTTTTAGTTATTAATACCTCTAAAGGCATGCACTCGCTGTAAGTAATTAACAACGGTCTTACTGCTGGTGAGATTAATTAGATTGGGAACATAGATTAAAAATTCTGCCTCTTTTAATATTGGCTGGATCAATGTAACGGCGCCAAATTTTAAATTATGCTTACTACGTCGAAAACACGAAAGCAGTTTTATCTGCAAACCGAGTTCTAGCATCAAGTTGATTTATACAGAAGCAAACGTGCGGCGGACGAGTACATTATAATTCTACCTGAAGGTAAGAGATTACAACTCAGTTTATAGATCGGACTAGTATCTGTAGCACCGTAGTACTATCTCTCAAGATACCGTGACCGTAGCGTGTCTCTGCCTTTGGATAACTCTGTAGTACCCCAATGTCAAGGCATGTGGGACCAACGGTTTGACCAGTGGTCTCTTCCCATTTAGATATCATAGCTGAACATGATTTCTTTGTTCTGTATTAGAAATGGCTTTCGAAATGTACATACTTACATGATTACATTAAATATACCGCCAAATGTGGATTCAGTACGGCAGCTCCTTAGATATGGATTTCGGATCACTCATTCCAAACTGTTTTGCTATGCGATACGATAAACATTGAAGTCATAATTGCTTCCGAATGAAAGGTGTTCTTTGAGGCGACAGGATTCTCAGATACATCTTTCTGATCCACTGGCTCGGTAGGTTCCTGCGTAGGCAGATTTGTTTAAAGTAATTATCGCTTTGAGACGTCTGAAAAGGCAATATCGGGGCAGGAAACAATTTATGCAAATGTTCAGTATTACGGGAGTTAAAGTAGAAAGGAAACGTCTCGTGTATCGGCGAGTATTGGGCCTTGGTGAAATAAACATTCCAAACACGGCCTTTAAGAAAACCAAAAACATCTTCCTTCATTCGCCCGCCATCAAGGATTAACCATGTAACGCCTCGATAGGCAAATAAAAATAAACATCAACCAAAAACAGTTTGTCGGAATCTTCCGTCTGTCAGTGAATGATCTCATACAAAAGGTCAATTGAGCGGAAACCGGTGAATGATGATCAACTAAAGAACGTCACAATAACATATTTCTGGATTATTTCCCCAGTCCGCTGCAGTCTACGCATATAGTGGAAGTGTGAAACTAGAGATGTGTACTTTAGAGCAGATAAAGACGACAATCTATTGTTGCTAAATACACTGTATACATTTCCAGCTAGTGATTATCATTTTTCCCCACAAATTCGAGATTACCCGCTTGTTTACACACTACCGCAGAGAAACTTGTTAGCTTGTCGGTCAAGACAGACGAATGTGATGGAAACCAGTTCTGTTCTGATAATGGTTCCAGGAGTCAAAAAAATGTTAAATTATTGATACTGTAATGTCGTACACGAACCTGTTAGGAAGCTTGAAAACCAAAATCTGTCAAGTATACCTAATCTCCAGGTTGGGGGAGGGGTACTCCCAGAAAAATTGGGTGGGGGTGTGCGGCCCGTTTCCTGGATCCCTTAACCTATTTCAGACCAGAATCTGCGATTTTCCCTACTCTATTTCAGACCTGATCTTTTAAAAATCCCATACATTATTTCAGACCTATTTTACTTATACGGTTGCCGTAAACATAAATAAAAGACAAAAAAGAAGGGCTTTTGTTCGTGGACTTATCGCCTAATGATGAAGAGGTAGCTTCTTGTAACAAAAAAAAAAACACGCCCAATTCACGACTAGAGTGCACAAACCAAACCCTATTTCAGACCAAAACGGTCAAAATCGATGCCCTATGTATTTCAGACCAAAACGACTGAAAACCCATACCGCTTGGGGCCGCACATACCGGCCTATATTATACACTTAATGTATGGTCCCGAGGTAAACAGTTAGTTTTGTTTTCCCGAGAGTCCTGATGTTTCTCGAGACGTAGTCGAGGGAAACATCAGGACTCGAGGGAAAACAAAACTAACTAGTTTTCCGAGGGACCATACATTAAGTGCTTTGTTATATACCGAGACTTTCCCTTCAAGAATCACAGCAAAATGAACAAACAAACAAAGACGGCACTACATGAACACGTCTTCATTCACAAGCCCGCTGAATGAATAATTTACAAATGTTTAAAAGTACCTGAAAAAGCAAAATATGCCTTTCTTGTATTTTCCGAATCTTTTCCTCCTATTAGATGCTGAATTTCTTCGGCTTATACTGGAGAAGAACGTTTCCTTTTAGTCTCAGGTTCCATAACGTCTGTATTACTGAAAACTGGCAGTGTTCTCAGGTCCGCCCTCGTCAATCAAGCTGACGTGAGCACGTGCTGAAGATCATGCCACTTTTTAGTCATGCACTAATCATGTGCTGTTGTATCCGGCGCGCGGGCAACAACTGCGGAATTGTATCCCGGTCGGGATACATTTGAATTTGGTGAAGGGCACGTGACCAAGAATCAACCAATCGTAGTGCTCGTTTTGTTGAGTGAAAGTCTAAGTATATAACAAAGCCTAATCACCTCTCTTCAGCTGATTGATTTGTATTTAAAACTGAACAAGATGCAACAAAACTTTCGACTCTTTTCGATTATACTTCACCTGCAGCGTCTTCTTTGCTACAGCCTCGGTGATCTACTGTAAGAAATTAAAAAATCGACGACAAGAAATTTAATTCGATAGACTGTATAAGGACGGTTGATCGATTTCCTGTCTTGGTGCATCTATTTCGTTATTGTACACTCAAGAGCAATAAACAGTTGGGGATTCCCCGTGCGGTCGAGGGGTCATTTTAACACAAAGAATGACTTAACACTGAAATAATCAGTGAAATCAGATGCAAAAGCTGAGGCGTTCTGATTGCTCGGATACAGGGAGTGTTAAAAACATATTACGTTGAGAGCTATAAATGTTCCCGTCTCAAGACCAAACAGCTCTACTTAACAATTAGATTATGAGCTCGAGATTTCTATCGCGTGATAGTTGATGAGGGCGCAGCCCGAATCAGCTATCATGCATAGAAATGGAGAGCGAATAATCTAATTGTTTTAGAATAAATCTACTAGTCGTTCAAAACAAAACAAGTAAATTATTCCGCTAATATCGTTATTGCATTTAGTAGTAGTAGTAGTAGTAGTAGTAGTAGTAGTAGTAGTAGTAGTAGTAGTAGTAGTAGTAGTAGTAGTAGTAGTAGTAGTAGTAGTTAGTAGTAGTAGTAGTAGTAGTAGTAGTAGTAGTAGTAGTAGTAGTAGTAGTAGTAGTAGTAGTAGTAGTAGTAGTAGTAGTAGTAGTAGTAGTAGTAGTAGTAGTAGTAGTAGTAGTAGTAGAAGTCGAAAACGAAAGTTTAGATCGTCGGTTTTCTTTGTTCGTTCCTGTCTATGCAGGACGTCACGCCCCATCAAATCGAAAGCGGCTGTCACGTAAGCTTTCCACGAAGCGAGACCGCGTAATCTAAATCGGTGTAACCAGCGATGGACCACTGTCATTTAGGTAAGTCGGAACCTAGTTTCTTTAGCGATGTGATTTTTAAATCAGAACGGCCCCGTTTGTAATAAACACACGGTCCAACGACCATTATTCACACTTCAGGGGCACCCAACTAGCCAAATTAACCAAAAGCCGTAGAAAGGCATTTTTAAGCGCCTTATGGTGTTTGAAGTCTGTTTAAAGCGATATTTTCATAAGCTAGAAGAAGTTCATCTGTTCGGATTCCCTAGCTGAAAATTTAATTGCCCGAAAATGTTAAGGAACAAAATCTTCCTTATGAGAAAATGCAAGCTGAAATGAACTTTCCACGAACTTTCTAGGGAACTATTTTCTTTCCGAAAATGCTAGCTGACGTTTTTGACTGCCAAAAATATCAATTACGACCTTTCCGAAAACCTCAGGGGCTATGATTTCCCAATTTCGAATCTTTTAGGCCACGTTTTAGTTACGAAAATCCGAGTGCACTCTTTCATCGACGCCGAAAGCCCGAGGCGAATTACCCTCCTCCGAACAGATATCTGGCGAAACTTGTCGTTGGGTGCCCCTGACACTTCATTGACTTTAAAGATTCCTTGCGGAAGTTTGATCTTCTAATATCAAGATACAAATGACAATCACCCACCGATATTCCAATTTCCCTCGGAAATCTGACACAGTCCTCGTATAGCTGCAGATTTGTATTCTTATCTGCAGGTTGCGCGGTTTCTTTCACGCTTGATGAGGCAATCACTTTGTAAACTAAAAATATGGCATGGTCTTTATTTTGCAAAAGTGTTATCCACAAGACTGCACAGAATATAAAATATGTAAATCAGAGGCTCACATTGTTACGGTTGCGCTGGGAATGTTGTACTTACAAACGGACACATGCACACATTTTTGTAAGGACAGGATAATTTCTAGCGCCTAATGCAACAAAAGCGATATTCATCAAACATACGGATAATTATCCGGGTGACACAAGTGGTGTTATTACGAATTGTTGCGTGTGTAAATGGACCTCAGTATATTTCCCTACACGGAGACGACAATATTCCATTGCTATGAACCATGAACCCTACGTCGAGTATCAGAACTGCTACCTTCTTTCGTTTTTGTTCGTGTTCATTTTGGACACCGCAGGAAAGAAAACTTAAGTTGTAAACAGCTCTAGGCACTGAAGCTTTACAAAAAGAAGAAGTCAACCGTGGACTGCTACTACAGAAGAGGTCATTTTGCACCAATTTATTCATTCTCGACTGACCTGAACTATTTTAGCTGTATCCGAGAATGCCAGATGTTATGCTGGAAGTAGGTCAAGGTATATTAAAAGAGAAAACAAGCAGATACGAAAGAAAAACTGATAGCATATGCCGGTCAACTTAATATATTAATGAAGACACGTTATACGCTAGTAGAGACATATAGAAAGAAAAAAACAAGCAAATGCCAGACAAAACCCGATAATAAAAAATAGCGGTCTTAAATATGAAGACATGTATAAAAACATTAGAAAGAGAAAACTGAAACATGTTATACGCCGTTGTCATGCATAAATGAAGACATGTTATACGCTATATAGAAACGTACAAGCTATCCTTGATAGAACACATTGACTCGGGAGTAATTCTGAGAGTAATTCGGGAGTAATTCTACCGTTCATTTTGCCGAGAATT
>JAEMWC010000334.1:17500-45000 GCA_016490735.1 Pachyseris speciosa | reverse complement strand
TCTTATCGAACAGTGTGTGGGTTCTTTAACGTCCCACAGATTATTAGGTACAATTGTTGTGAGACGGGACCTACGGTTTATCGTCCTTATCCGAGAAGACTAGAAAGTCTAACCATTTGCAGATGTTATTACAAAGGCAGCACTTTTCTCCTCAATTAGTTAAAGACCCTAAGTGTTTGTCCGGCCGGGGTTTGAACCCGCGACCTCCAGCACGCTAGTACGGTGCTCTACCACTGAGCTAACCGGTCGGCGGTTCGGATTTTTGGTTTGTCGTAAACTAGACTAAATAATACGCGGTTTGGGTTAGTATTAGCTTTTGCTCAGTTCAAGGAAGTTGCCCGAAGGCCATACTAAGACACAGTATTAAGATATGCTTATTTTACCTTCATCTATTTCAGGTAGTGAGAATATTCTAGTCGGAGACTCAACTGAGTATAACTGACTCCATGCCAGGGTATTCAGTGCCTTTGACGACCAAGGAGTCGATTGACAAGAGATATTTTTGTCCTCTTTGTGACAAAATCCTCAGAGATCCTGCCCAGACAGACTGCGGTCATGTCTTCTGCAATTCATGTGTCCAGGGACTCAAAAGGTAAACAAGTCAATCTTTTGTTTAAGGACATTCGTGCCAAAATCTTCACACACTAAGAGTTAATACAGGCTATGGTGATTAATTAATTTTAATTAATAATAATAATAATAATAAATACAATTTATATAGCGCCGAAATCCAGATGTTCGAAGGCGCTTTACAAACCTTAATTAAGGCAACAATTAAATTAACAATTAACAATCAAAAAATAATACTAAATTAATAAAATAGATGAATAAAAAAATTAAAAAATTTAAGTATATATATGCATAAAAATTTAGTAATAAAATTATTAAAAGTATATTTAAAAACTAAGATGCATTATTAGCAGAACGCATACTTGAATAAAAACGTCTTCAAGTTACTTTTAAAAACATTAAAAGATGCACTGTTCCTTAACTGCAGTGGCAGGTCATTCCATAGCTTTGGTGCGCAAATAGAAAAGGCTCCATCACCATATGATTTCGTCTTGGAAAAGGTACTGATAAAAATTTCTGAGAAGATGACCTGACATTACGTTCAGGGGCATAAAACTTAACCAAGTCACTCAAGTAAGGAGCTAAGCCACTAACAGCTTTGTAGGTAAGAAGTAAAATTTTGAAAACAATTCGCTGCTCCACTGGTAGCCAATGAAATTAAGACATGAGCTTCTTTTTTTTTTTTCGCTAAGACAATGAATGAAATTCTGTAAAAAGTTTCCGTATTGGCTTTGAGACACACAGGCGCTTTTTAGTAAATATTTGTGGCTGCTGCCACTCCAGTAAAAAACGTTTTGGGAAGGGCAAATGCTAGGGGTGCTCTACCCCACAACGGAAAATTAGATTCCACTTGAATGGAAAAACCGAAATCAGATTATTTTTCCTTTTTTGAACGGAGTTAATAACATGCAAAGTTATTGTGGACACAGCTCGTTATTCGTTTCTATTTCCTCCTTGGCGTGCGCACTAGAGCTATGACGTAGAGTAGCATTAAGACGCGCATTGCATGCGCAGTAAGTATGCGCAAAAACGATTAGGACGAACGACCGTCGGTGGCAAAAAGTAGCAATGGTCTCTTTCCCATTGGTTCGTTGCGTCAGGAACAACCTTGAAACAATGCACATAATCACTTACTTATTTTGACAGGGAGGATGGAGGATTCACCTGTCCAGTTGATAAGACGCTATTTAGTCAGGTATGTTAATGAAATCCTGGGAACTACGCAAATGCGCCACCTGAAAGTGATAGGGGTGCTCTGCAAAATTCTGTAAAGAAATCTGAACGGTACCATTCTCTCATTTTCTGGGCATGGTAAAATTAGATGTGCTGCAAGTACATTCTTGTTCTCATAACACATCCGGCTACTCGACAAATAAAATCACTAAATAAAATCCTGAAAGCTACGACACGCATCTTTGTCAATTCAGGAAATATCACTGAAGAACGAAATGTTCTGTACACCAGGCAAGCCCTTTTGTGTGAAGGGTGTTTTAAAAGCAGCAAACAACATATAGTTGCCTAGAGTAAGCCCCTAGCCATCAATAAGCATTGGCCTCCTGCCCACTGTTACTTATTGGACTACTGGATGCGTCATTGTAGGTCTTTCTTGACAACTTTATGAGGCGTGAAGCCCTCTCTCTGATTACTGAGTGTTCGAATTCAAGCGACGGCTGTGCATGGAAAGGCGAAGTTAGAAACTTGGAGGTAATGTAATATCAAGCTCTTTAAATAAAAAAAAAAGGCCAGGAGTGTAGGATAGCAATTCCAGGGCTGACGTCTATGTATGGGAGACACGGAAAGGACTGAAGCAACGTTGAGCAGAAATTCGACAACAGTTGGGGGCATTTTCCTTTTTGACCCAATTAACAAGACTTTCACTAAACACTACAAACAAAGTCAAAGTAATTATAATTCCTTCGCTTCAGGTCTCGCATATCAAATAATCATCAGAAGGTCCCTGGCTGAAGTCCTCCCTGATCATCCCTGGAAGATGTTTCTTGCTTGCCCCAAGTTTAGTTCCTCGGCCAGCACTTACTCTGCCTCCTGTCAACTGGAATGTTAATGTGTGCTTCATTTGTAATATTTGTTAATTTGTGATATTGCTGGTGTCATCATAACTGAAATGGTCCCTCGGAAAAGGATAACTAAGTGCTCTCACTGTTCTTCCTAAATACAATCAAAATTAAAGTGCAAAAGGAAATTACTGTAGCATGAGCTAGTAACATGGAAAAGCTAACGCTTCTTTGATTTGAGAATAAAATAAGTCTTAAATTTCTTTCCGACGTAGAAACATCTTGCGTCTTGCCCTGCTGAAAAACTGCGCTGTATCAATCATAACTGCCCCGAAGAAGTTAAAAGATCGGATTTTCAGCGACATGTAGAAGATGAATGTCTTTATCGCCGACTACAGTGCCCTTCATGCAGGGAATCGATTACAGCCGCAGTTCTCAAGGTCAGTGTGTGAGGTGCATTTCCAGGGACGGATCCAGAAAATCCAGAAAGAGGGGGCCGAAGAAATAAATAAAACCGGCGGATGCACAATACCACTAAAAGTTATAGTTACCTAAGAGAAGTCTTTCGTACAGTGGAGCTCAGTTGTGGAACAGTTTACCCCTGGAATTAAGACAAGCGACGTCCTTGAGAGATTTTAAGAATAAATTGAGTCGCCACAGTTTTAAGTGAGTTTTAAGTAGTTTAAGTAAGATTTTAAACACGGCCTCCAAGAAAAGCAGCCTTTATTGTCTTTTATTGTTTTTATGTTTTATTCTCTTGTGATTGTAATTAAGTAGATAGAGAGTTAGTTGATAATAATTAATTAAGCTGATGGAAATACCGTGTATAAATAAAGTTATCTTATCTTATCTTATCTTATCTTAAGCTTTTTCAAAAACTACATTTAAAAGGGGGGAGGGGGGCGGCCCCCTTGGCCCCACCCCTAAATCCCCCACTGATTTCGGTAAAGTCTCTGAGTGAAGTCAACATTTCACTCATCAAAGGGAACGGATGGGTTGTGACTCTCACATGCATGTGCCCAAGAAATGTAAGGCGATGTACGTAAGTGCGTGACGAAACCTGAAGAGCTAGCTAATTCTTGATCTCAAATCACATATTGTTAGTAAATGGTGCCGTTTAATGGCTCCAGTTTGAAGGTGGAGAGACGGTTACTAAAATAATATGTCAACACTGAACATCCAAGTGGAGAATCAAGATAGAAAGGCAACTTGATGGCCACGGAGAACACATGGGTTGCCCTTGCAAAAAAGAGCGGAATTGCAGCTACTTCAGCTATCGCCAAGTCGGCCACGAATGGCAATCCTTTTGTGTCTGCAGATACTCGGAAAGGCACGCATTAGACCGCCGCCTACTTGAGCAAACTGAACATGGCAGAGAGAGCAACAAACGCTACCAGGCATGGCAGCTGCCACTACTGATTCTTTGAAAAGAAAATAGAACGAGCCATGTTCTGCATGCGAGAACCACGGCCAGTTAATTTTATTAGGGTCACGGGGACCCATAAATATCTAAGTACATTTGGTTTCTTCTGTTACTTTTCGTGACATCTTCTAATAGTAGATTCCGTCTAAGAGCCTTGGAAAGTATACATATCGTGTGTTCTACGTTTGGTCTTTATTTGCAGAGTCACCAAGCGGAGGATTGCAAAATGTTTCCTGTTCAATGTAGCAGATGCGGCAGGGAGGGAATCCTGCGAGGAGAGGTAACCATGGAAACCTTGTTTAAAAGTCTTACTTGAGTGATCGATGCGAAACTAAGAGACAAAATGAACGAGTCAGTAACTTAAGACAACGCCATAATACCAGGTGTCCCAAATAAAATATTCAACTTAAAAAATAATGCTTGCATTGCCAGCATAATGGCTGTCGGCATCACTGGGTAATGTAAGACATATTCCTCAGTTAGTTTTGACGCATCCATCAAAACAAAACGAGGCGAAGAAAAAGTTGTTTTCTTTCACGCTTAGCATCACATTAACACAGTATGATAGTTTCTAGTTTACGAGTAACATCCAACGTCATTTCCTAAAGTCATGATCAGTATAATTAGCCATTTATCCTCCACACAGATGGAAAATCACCTAAGTCCTGTCGATGGTGACTGCGAGGCGGTAGAGAGAAGCTGCAGATTTGGAAAAATCGGATGTAGTGCAAAAGAGGTTTGTATGATATAAGAAATACGTAGAACTGCGTTACGCTGAAAATCAATCATGGCCATTAAAGTTTATAACGCAGCATTTGTGTACTCCTTGTTGTCCATATCACAAATAGTCGAGAACAAATCAAAGGTTACTTTTCACCTCTAGACTATTGTACAATTGGTGCAAACATATGGAATTGCATCCATTAGAACTTCTAGAAGTTCGTGATCTTAGGATAGCGTAACTTGCCTCTGCAGATTCTTAAGAATAAGAATATAAAATAATGTTGATATGCGCTATATTGAACTTTCTAAGTGCATCTTATTCTTTAATTAGCTCGCCCTTCTTTCCTTTCGAATCTCCCTTAATTCCCTTTCTATTTCCTTTATCTTACAACTTTTTGTCTACTCGTTGTACTTTACGTTCTGTTAATTTTATTTACTGACTTATCATTGAGCTAAATAATTAATATAATCTTAAGTTTAGTTTAAGTAGGTCGCCTAGAATAGCTATGCTAATTGTGGGCTACTGAGGTCTTTGTATCCAGTTAAAGTTGTAAAATAAAGCTGTTGCTGTTGTTGTTGTTGTTGTTGAGGCAAAATGAATCTCTTGTTCTCATATATGAAATCATTGTGTTGTTTGTCTGTTTATTTACTTTTGACACCATCGTATTTCTTTTATACCACTCCCATTGCCATTTTAGTAACCATCAAACAGCAAAGATTATACTCAGATTTCCAGGCGCCTTACGGTCTCTTTCCTGGCTTCTCGTCGCTTACTATTAATAGTGACTACCTATATTTATACTTTACGGCAAATAAAGAGCCGAGTACAACTTCCGAATAGCCTAAATTATGTTAAACGTGATTCACAGAAAATGAAGCAGTCAGAGGCAATGAAACACAACCAGCTATGCTCTATTCTTCACTTGAATCTGCTTTTAACGTACGTTCTTCGCCTTGAGGAGCAAGTGAAGAACCAGTTCGGAGCAGTCGCAGTTGCATGTGGTGGAAGTATCACTGATGAGTGGACGAGGAGTTCAGAGAGGACCATCTCCAACGCTATCGCAAAGATAGATGCAGTTATGAACGAGACCAGAGATATGCGACAGAAGCTACAAGAACACGAACAGAGACTTGCGATGTTGGAAGGAACTGTTACATCACACAGGTACCTGCCAATGACACCACAGTACGCATCTTTACAGAGCCTTCCTTTGCCAGGAGACATCTCTAGACGACTTACAAATGCTGAAAACGCGAGTAACAGCATCGAATTCTTGATAAGCGAGACCGGGCGTGAGCTAAACACTATCAAACAAGAGGTAAGACGTCAACACGATGCATTTGTATACTGAGAGATTTTCTTGACTGACTGACTGACTGACTGACTAGAGACCTTAAGCAACTCACGACGACGGCCCCGTGGACGGCGGCCGTGAGAGTGAGAGACTAGGTCGAGGTCCACGTCTTTCGGCAGGAAACACAAAACTAAGCAAACGCGAAGACGACGGGATTTTTTTATTTGCTACTTAAGTTAATTATGGTATCCCTTAGAGCTACTCGAGAAGCTTTATTGTTTGCATAGTGTGCGGAATGGTTGGATGATATGGAATTTCTTGCTGCGAATGAGCTCAACACTTCTATAAAACGCGACTTTCCGTACGATTCGTACGGCCAGTTTGATTTCGACGCTTCAATTCGCCAGTTTGATTTCCTCCATGACGCTATCGTAGCTGAGTGTGTTGCCGAATTTCGTTTTGAGAAGCGACAAATTCTGCTCCTAGAAAAAGTGCTACAGATCCCGTCTCCAATGAAATGTTTCCACAGGAACGGATTCACTCTGTGTGCTCCTGAAAAATGAAATAATTATTTACAAACGGCTTCATCATGTGTGCAATAATTCTGCTAAGCAAGCTTTAAAAAGGGCATATAATCAAACCGTTAAACTTAAAGAAATTGTGAGGAATACTCGGCAGCTTAAACAGTGGGCGGATTGTCGTTTTGTCAAAATCTGCCATAAAACATCATCACCGATGGTAAACATTTCTCGGAAATGATTTGGCGCTTCAGAGAAGCCGCCTTGCCAAAAATACAGCTTTCATTGTATTTTTGTACTGAAATATAATTTTTACTTGAAAGAATAAAAAAAGTACTTTCATGGCCACATTTCCTCTGAGCCTATATCAGCTGCTATATGAATACAAACTCCAAGGATAGCGCCAGGCGCGGATCCAGGATTTTGAAATGGGGGGTGAATTTTCTCCACCTCAATCAGAGAAATCAGAGAAATCAAATATTATTTCAATATTTGAGGGATAAGAAAAAAAAAAAAAGAAAGAAAGAAGGGGGCTCAGAAAAAGGGGGGGGGGGTAAAAATTCACCCATTCACCTCCCCTGGATCCGCGCCTGAGCGCGTACTGACGTAGTTTTTCCAGATGTTTGTTTACAACTCGAAGAAACAGTCTCCGATTCTCGACGAGAAATTTTCTCGAGTGAATAAAAAGCTCCACACTCGTCAAATAGCACCAGAAAATATATCTTCGATCTCAGAAATCCCAAGACAATTTCTTCATGTGATTTGCTTTCTTAAAAATGTGAAGGAAAAAAGAAAATAATGATACGAATACTCACCTCCAGAAGACGACCTCAAAACCATGTGTCGCCCGACGTCGACAGCTGAACCACGACTCACGTTTTGTGATAGACATGCGTGGTAGCCACAAATATTGCATTTTTACTTCCGGTCGTCGAATTTGGCGTCGTCTCTACTGACTGACCGATCGGTCGGTCGATCGGTCGATCGGTCGGTCTGTCGATTGATTGATTGATTGATTGATTGATTGAAGGTATCCTCACTTCGGCGCCAAGTGGAGGGTGCTGTGAATACCGTAAGTCGACTTGAGAGACGAATGGATTCCGTAGAACACAGTTTAGCGCTCAGGAATGTCGTTCAGACAGATATGGAGGAATTTCTTCGTCAGCAACAATTCTCCAGTTATGATGGCATTCTTCTGTGGAAAGTCACGGAGGTTTCTCGTAAAAGAAATGATGCTCTTTCCGGAAGGCAGGCGTCCATTTACAGTCCCTGCTTCTACACCAGTCGCCATGGATACAAAATGTGTGCTCGGTTATATCTGAACGGGGATGGAATGGGCCGAGGTACACATTTGTCGATCTTCTTTGTTGTCATGCGCGGTGAATACGACGCGTTACTCCGCTGGCCATTCAGACAGAAGGTCACCATGATGTTACTGGATCACGATAATGTAGAACACGTGATTGATGCCTTCAGGCCTGATCCCAGCAGCTCTTCCTTTCAAAGGCCAAGACGAGAGTCCAACATTGCCAGTGGATGCCCGTTATTTTGCCCACTGTCTGAATTAAATACCCACGCCTACATCCGGGATGATACTATGTTCTTTAAGATCATTGTAGATACTGTGGATATATAGAAAGTGCTTCACAAGGTATAAGGTGAGTTGAATTGATAGGTTTCACAACAGTTTCATGAAATTCGCCGACATATCATGAGGCTAATAATCAGGCACAATCGCCACATAACCACGCCTGAGCGCCGATTTAGGCGGTACGACTTTGATGTTCGCGACTTGCTCACGGCAATCCCACGATAAAAAATTTCTTCACGAAGGTGCTAAGTCAGGACTTTTCCAAATGTGCATCACAGTAAGTAGGTAACAAACTGAAGATATAAATTACAAACTATGATACGAATTGTTGTGTGCAAATGTATCCACATTTCGTCAACAAGTCACGTAAATGATCGTGGGATGTTTTCATACGTTTTAATAACACCCTTCGATAATCATAGGTCAAGACTATGCAGAATGACTAGAATTGAATACAATGTTTTGCATGCACACACTATGCGGACAAAGGACACAACCGTCGTCAGAAAAGTCGTAGCGTTTAAATCAGCTGTAAGAATTCTTCAAAAATAAACGGGGTTACGTCTAGTATATCATGGAATATTCCCAAATATCCTCCGAATAAGAGAACCACAAGCATAGGGAAGACAACATGTAAGATAACTAGCCTGTAAGTCTCAAAAGTATGGAACACGCGGCTCCAATAAAGTCCATTTTTGTTTGTATTTATTGCAAACACAGGGCTGCTCACTCGAGCGTTCTTACTTTCCCCCGAACTTTATTCATATTTTATAGCGAGTACTTTTAGGCTTCCAAACCCTATTATAACTTTCGTTAGTCTGAGTATTACAAGGAAGCTAGGAGAAAGGTATAAAATCTTAATGTAAGCATTAGTTTTATGAATGTCTATAATTATGATAGGAAGTTTCTCGGTAAATTTTAAACATATTGAATTGGCTTCTCATTCAAGGTTGATTAGTATTTTAGTTTTCTTTCAAGAGAAAGTCGAGTGCTTTTTGTATATACACAATTAAATATCCACCACATGTTTCACCTCGTTTTCTAATATTAAATGTAACGAAGTAGTTTTCGCGTGTTTCTATCGTACCTATACAACTGCCTGATTTTTAGTTCAACATTTTAAATTAAATTTTTACTACTTGAATGCATATACAATTTTTTGATAACAGAAATCTTAATGTAAATTATCAGAGGTGAACATCTCATGATTTGCCCCAAGTCATTCAATTTCAGTTACTCCTACTTATGTAGATTAGAGATATGTGTACGCCTCCTTTCACAAAATGTCTATACTGCCACAGACAATAGATTTATTTTACAATCAGAACGACAGTACAGAGAAGATTCCATTCTCAAGATTCACCATTAGAATAGACGCCGCAAAAGGTGATTTTTCTAAAATCAAATTTCTGATTAATAATATAAGTAATAAAAAGGCGCTGTTCCATGGACTAAGACGTTGGAAGCAACCCAGACAAGTCCCAGCCCTTATGTTTCAAGGACCAACCACCACGCCTCTTACATGTTCAAAATATTGGTACAGCTATGATGTTTAATAGTTTTTGTTTATTTCGATCAGCATTTGAGTTTCAGTAGTTTACATACACATTGATATTTCCCTCAAGATGGGTTCATAAGTTTACATGTATCAGTAAGGTTTAATATTTTAAATCATTAATCTTAGCTTTATCTTTTTGACCTCCTATATTTAAATTTTTGAATTATAATTTTATAGCGTGATAATTTCTATATAGTGCTTATAAATTGTAAAGCACTACAGAATATTCTTATAAGGTATGCATTATATAAGTCTCATTATTATGATTATGATTATGACTATAGTATTTTAATTCACCAAATAGCATCTAAGGCAGAACATGTTGCACTAAGAGTGAAAATATGAGACGGTACGTCGCAATCATTCTTTTTAATGCTCAAAGATCACCGGATAGTTTTCCGAATTATAAATCTTCCCAGACGTACTACACAGCTTTTCCCTTTTTCCTTTTTTGTTTGTTTGAATGTTTTTAGAAATGCTGACAATTTTTTCCAGTATAATGAAAATGACTTAATATGCAGAAAGTGATCGCTTGTGTTGAACAAGGAATGGAACTGAGGGGACGTTTGGTTTTCAATTTTTGTTCATATCATTGAAATTTTATTGTGGCTTCTGATTGTAAGGCATTTTATTCATTTTTTAAGTTAATGTTTCTCAACATTACGTGTACCATTATTGTCCACATTATCATCATCATCATCATCATCATTATTATTACTGTCAACATTACTATTCTGATAATAAAAGGTTTCGTGAAGCACTTTCAAATAAAAAATAGCGATATGAAGACTGAACGACAATTTTGTATAATGTAAGTGTAATAAAAATGACTTTTTATGTAGGAAGTGTTCAGTCTTCATATCGCTAAGTTTTATTCTAAAACATTATTATTATTATTATTATTATTATTATTATTATTATTAATTGTTATCACTATGTGGATGCGGATGAGGGTGAGGAGCAGGATGAGGATGAAGATGTGGATGAGGATGAACATGTCGATACGGATGAGAATGAGGATGAAGATGAGAATGAAGCTGGAGATTAGGATGAAGGAGGAGATGAGGATGAGATGTCGATATGGATAGGAATGAGGATGGTAATAAAAAATGAGTATGAGATGAGGTTGCGGATGAAGATGTCAATACGGATGAGAATGAGGATGAGGATAAAAATGAGTATGGGATTAGGATGAGGAAGACGTTACGATCACGTTGATGATTAAGGATACTGGTTAGAGAATTAGGTGCCCTTCAAGAATAATAAAACCCAAACTGAAAAAAAGAAAAAAAACTTAAAATTAAGAAAAAATGCAATAAGATATGGATCCAACCGTTGTTTTCATTTTAGAAGAAAATATTATAGCAGTGGTAAATTGAATTATAAATCTAGGCTAGCTTTGTTAAGAGAGTGAATTTCAAGGATGCAAAAGTGGTTAGCTGGATAGCGTTTGTCCACTGCATAGGGATCCATCCAGCAGTTAAAGGTAACCATGATTTGACGAACCGAAGCAGCATCTAACCGTGACACTGTACATACATTGTGAGGAAGTACTTGATGTAAATGAGAAGTTACATGTTACTGCAATATACAGGATTTATCAACTATAACACCGATAAGTAAATATAGATGGCTTTAATTCAGCGCTGCCATAACATTTGTTTTCTACGAAAACACACAAGAACATTTCGCAAGTGCACGTCCAGAATTGAGGCTTTGAACAATTGAAGGCTGTCAAATGAGTCCGAGCAACGACCACGCAAAAACTTTGGTAACTTACTAGCTCTTATTTGGGACCAGGGTTTGATAAGAAAACTGTTGTTTGTGAATTCGGTTTCGAACGTACTGTAATGTTACAACACAATAACCAAATCCAAGATGACAGATCTAGTATTAAATCATGAGACATGGTAACCACATTGATCTTTTCCTCACCGTTTTCCTGGTATTTCCTACGGTTAAAGATGGGAGAATTTATTTAACCATCAACACATTTCATCGATGGTTGTCGTTCCTTTTGATGTCATGGCCTGCGTGTTAGATGGCATAATGATATTACAAGGTGAAAGTAGTCAGTTGATGGTCATTGTTAGCGCTTCATATAAACTGGCGTCACAGTTAGGAGTTGTTGCTCCTGTGGAGTAAGCACTTTACAGCACTGGACGTGACACTTGCAACCCTTCTTCCAAGCCCATGTATATAGTTATTATAATTAACGTTTGAATAACTTTTTTAAAACTAAAGGCTATTTTAAGGTTCTTTTTACAGATTCGTTTTACTGTACAGATCAATTCATCAATAGTAAAGGGTGAGGAAGAAGTGGTAATAACCTATACTATACCACATGTAGGTTTTACGTTATTCAAGAGTGTTTCGGGTAACAACTGTCCTATCTATATCTCTGCTTCTTCTACATCAATAGGGAGAGGACATACTATTTGGGGTGCACTACTATTTACCAATTCCTGTCTTCTCTCCAAACTTCAAAGAGAAAGACGAAATCAGCTTCCTAACTAATACAAGCTATTTCTGAGCACATCGTGTGTTGATCCTAAAGAAATCAAGTCAGCAACCACTTTCAATATTCTGTAGTTTAAATACCCGCCCTTTCTGAGGCTCTTTCTGAAACCAATTTTCATCGTCATTTCGAAAACAATTTTTGGTTTTGAACCACACTCTGGCTGGTTCGTACCTCCAAGAATCACCTTAAACAGAGTGACTGAAGCACATTATATATAGGACAGCGAAGCTCCATTGTATAGCTCCCGTGCCAACAACTAACTGCTAACAAAAAGTTATGTTATACCAAAATTATTACGAAGATTTCGGCAAAACAAAAAAAACGAAACGAAACGGAATTTTTTCGTAACATTTTTCGCATAAATTGACAAATGAACTTGTTTGTTAGGCGTTAGTTTTTGGCCCGACGACGATGTCATATATCATGACATTGAAATGTCGCTCGATTTTTTGGGTTACCATTACTTCTTTGATGCATGATTACATGTCTGCAGCGAGATCAGTATTCTGATTAGAACATTTTAAATAAAGTGCGCTGCACTAAATTTCATTTCAGTTTTAATAAAACTGTTTTTCCCAATTTTGTGTTACGGGGTCTTTTATTTCTGAACAACTGTCTTGAAATTGTATTGTATTGTATTGTATTTGTATAATATTGTATTGTGGTGCCTATGAGATTTACCGAGGTAAACACGTATCCGCAGTGTATAAAAAACTACAACACTGACCACCACATCAGTTTTTATGGACAGTTCTAAGTTATTTGGTTAAAATGTGTTCACAGATTGACCTCATTCCATTACTTGACACTCTTCTCTTTATTTTAGATCAATAAGGCGATAGCCTAACTGTATTCTACAAATAAATAAGGCGCCTTTTGTTAGCCAGGATTCGTACCCTTTTTCATAAACAAATTTCCAGGACTTTTCCAGACCTCACAAAGTTTTCTTTCCAAGATCAATATTGCGCATGACATGAAGTATTTTTTAGTTTCTGGATCTTCCCATCTGGCTGCTCCTCGGTGTCTTTTAATTGTTTAATAAATGAGCAGGAGTGTTTTATCAAGTTAAAAACACGAGGCGCAGCCGAGTGTTTTAGGACTTGATAAAACACGAATTGCGAATTTCTTGAACGGCTTAAAAAGCTTTACTGCACATCTGTCCATTCTTACACTAAAATTTTGATTTTGGCTTATTTTGGCCAAAAAAATCGGATGTAAAATTTAGCCGTCTTTATCAGACATAAAGACGCTCATTAAAAATTAATTTCTTTTGTATATCCTTCATGAATTAAAGAGTTTTTAGGAACACTTTATTACTTGCGTTTACACATTTTCCTGCATTTTCCAGGACTTCCGTTCATTTTCAAGGACTTTCCAGTCCCGCAACACTGTTACCTTTTGAAATATCCATTGCACGATGCTTATCGTTGTCATCGTTCCAACTGTCGACAAAACTAGAGTTTGTACCCAGTGATATCAAAAATGGGTATAACACCGTCGACAACTATTGCCTGTATCAAAAGCCTACCTGCTTTTGACGCAGTGCCAGTCACCCGCCGGCTGTTTGCCCTTTCCCTGGGCTATTTTAGCCCTGGTGTTGACGTCAAGCCGACGTCAGCGGCCACTGTGGCTTACAGACGGCCTGCGCAGGTCATGGACATTGACAGGAAAGCCGCTCTTATTGGGTAGCTTTTGAAGTAACAAATACTTTTAAACGAGGCAAGTGACAGTTTACCAAGATTTAGCCGCGTGAAAATGCTTCAAGGAGGGTTACTGCGGTTTTACTATGCGCGTGTGCTGGTGATGAAGATTTCAGCAATTTGCTAGCAGTCAATACAAGTCGTAAGTTTTCCCTTTTTTCTTCATGCATGTTTTTAATTATTAGATAGATACACGATCCCACAAGAAAATCTATTGCTTTAATCACTATCGTGTCTAAATAAAGGTTGTTGTTGTTGTTGTTGTTGTTACATCTGCATTACAATGGACAGCCAGTTCAGAGCTCTTTCTCCATGTCTTGTGCGTGACTATACCTTCCATCGTGCACTTGGGGATTAGCCTGCCACTGACGTATCGCATGTGATGTCACAATCATGACCAAATTATCTTATAGTACGTGGCTTCTCCAACTGTGGCGACTCTCGCGTTCTTTGTTCATTTGGTGTCATGTGCAGCGTTTCTTTAGAGCATTTTGAGGCAACTAGGAAAGTGACACCAAGTGATTAAGGAAGTGAACAAATAATTAAGACATTTTGGATCCTAAACAGTTTTTTCATAGTTGAGCATGTTGTAGTTGGAATTCTTCGGTAAAGGAAAACATTGAAATAAAACTTGAAACTTTCATTTCTATATCAGAAGCTTCTTTAACAAATGTTGCAAGGCAGCCGGTTTGTTCTCCACGTGATCCTCTCGGATCACGTGACAAAAGTGGGCTAAAGACCGCTGGAGGATTGTATCTCCCAACCCTGTTTGATTCGGGGGGGGGGGGGGGTTAACTTATGAAAATGCTTTATGGTTGGTTGGTTGGTTGTCCTTATGCTTGCTTGTTTTTCTGCTGTTTTCTGTTTGATTTAATCAAGGCATGAGACCATGCACTGTTGTAGCAATACTACACACGGGAAAATAAATTTCAAAGAGATAAAAATCAGAAATTCGAGAAACATGAAAAAGGTATATTTTCGTACTTCATTTATATTTGTCTAGTTTATCTGGTGCAGTCAAACCTCCACTTTCCGCGGACACCAACCTATTACCGTGCGATTTCTCCCCTGAAACTCTACACTACTGATGTAATTCTGAATTATGCAAGCTCTACAAGCTAAAATAACCACCTCCCTAAACCGAACAGACGTCTTGGGTGTCAAACTCGCACAAATGCTCCACTTCATTTACACAACACTTAGGTCTACATGCATGTTGATTGTCTGACAGTGCACTGTTTCACTGATGTTTCCGGTGTCCAGTTCCTATTTTATTCAGTGTTCTTTTTTGTTCGTGCACCTTAGACTCCTTCGAGCATTCTAGAAATAACTTACACTTTGAGTTCATTTTTAATGAACAACTTCACAGATTATAATATATAACATAATTACAGGCATATCGTCTATTAGATGGCGTGGCTGACACGACCTCACCCTTCTGGTACTTTACGTTTCTTGAAAGGGCACCTTCGTAAGCGGACACTTCTGCTCCGTTCCCGAGGATGACAACTTACGGGAGGTTTGACAGTGTGTGCGACGAGCTATGGCTTTCCGATAGCCACATCATGGCGTTATCTACTTAGGGCCGACATTGATAGTGATATGGCGAAAGATCTCCGTATGTTCGCCAACATGGCGGCAGTAACACATTCTCTTCTTCCTCCTTTAAGTGGTTTCCACAGCCGGTGCACTTAATGGAGAAAAGACCATGGAAACTGTTCAACCATTTCTGCAAGCCAAAGTGACAATGACATGTGACTCGACTTGATAATGAGGTCTTTGCGCAAGGAACCATTATGAACACAAGATCAGAGGACTGCCTGTTCTTTTACATGCTGAGTACTAATGTTCTCAAAATTACGGTGATTGAATGCTTCATGCCCTTATACCGGTGACCCAACAAATAAGTTCAACGGATAGATTTGCGCGACATTTGTCAAACATTTATCAGGTACTTTACTATACTTCAGTTACAACAGTGTCCGTCTTTCTGACTCGCAGCAACTTCTTGCTAAAACAAGATGTTGCTGTGCACAGATTTAAGTTTCAAAACTACTTTTTGCAAATTGAGCGATAAAAACGGTAGGTTTCTGAGTTCAGCTTATCACCGCGCTCTTTGGTGTCTGACAGTGTATATTAGGAAAACAGTGTTCACACCATGCAGTGCTGATCAAAGTCGGCGCCGTGTCTGAGAATTCCACCTTGCAGTTGTGATAATCACAGCTGCTAATAACTTTACATGCTTGTGATTATGCATATGCTTTCAAGGTGCCAAAGAAATTATATTGTAATGTCCCCTCCCTCCCCCGTCCCCCCCCCCCCCTCCGGCATACACATACACCCATGAAAATACTTTATAAAGTTACGCTAATAGCGTAAGCGTATTTTTTTTTGTCATCGGCTACCTTACTAGTACGCATAAAATATCATTAACTATGGCTATGAATGGCCGAGATGAAAACGGTTAGAAACCACCTGGAAACCTTGGCTCGTTTCTCAACTTTGTTTAAAATAAACGTGGCAATCGTTTTTTGTTCGTTCGTGGTCAAACTACTTAAGCTTAATATTTTCTCGGCGCTCTAAGAAGAAGAAAATGTACTCAGTCAAATATTTTGTACAGTTCTTACTCAACTGAAGCAAACTTCCCATAACATCGCCCCTTTAATTCTTGGACGCACTTTCTGGTTGGTTTTGCAAAAATCAGAAGAGAGCAGGGGTTCTTACCATTCACACGGAAAACCAGGAAATTCTGGTTGGAAAATGAAATGGTACATACCATTCCATTTGGAACATTTCAGAAATTAGAGGCCATCAGCTTAATCACTGCACTTTTTCTTTTCTTTTTGAGCTTTCCAGTTGATACTAGTATATTTTATTATTTGTCCCTTTTGCGTTTGGACAAGCTGCAGCACTGAATATTTACACCCGGATGGATCGTGTAAATGGTTAGCGCCCCAGGTTTCAAATCATTAACATTTGTTAATCTCACCATGATGCCTCGCACTTGTGCAGTTGGGTCGGTAGCAGAGTAGTGATGAAGTATTACAGACGTGGCGTAATCCGTTATCTAAAAGTTCAAATACCGAACACAAAAAAACTCTCAAAACATAAAATAACACCTGCACCACCAATTCATTTGTGGTCAAGGAATACTTTGGTCATGAGCTATTTCGCAAACCTAGGATGAGTTAGAGAACTAAGGCCAGTCTCCATACTGGCGGAAGTAAAGAGAGTAAGGATGTGACTACATCAAGTAAAGAAAACGTACAGAATATGTACGTGACGTCATCACAGCTATGTAACTACATCATCAGCAAAAGGTTTCTAGTCACCTGTTGTCGCTATGGTTAACTAACACGGCCGACAAGCCACTGTCATTTTGAGTCTCTTTTGACTGCTTGCAAGTTCTCTATTCCTAAGAACACCACTCTTGAATCACCAAATTACAACCCTCAACTTCCAATCATCGGGGACTTAAAGTCAAGAGTAAGACTCAAAAGGTGAAATCACTTTCACATGGGTTACATAGTTTCAGTATGGTCTGGCCTTCCTCACTTTCATTTGCCAATTAGCCACCATCGGCTAAAAATTGAGAAACATAATAGGTCATTCCCAAGACAATCACTGACGAATTAAGTCCGTTTAAAATTCGGTATTTTTTCGTTTTTGGAGAACGCGAAACTTGTATCGCATTTCGTTGTTATAATATTCAGTTTTTGTTTCTTTGTTTGTTTTTGTTTTGTTTTTACTTTTTTCTACGTAAAAAATTCGAACTACTTTCGTTTTTGAAGAACGAGAAACTTTTGTTTGTTTTTTCTTCGTAAAGAGATTTTACAAGCATACAATGACGCACCATGACTGAAAGACGTCGACAATTACGCCTTTTGAACCAGAAAGATGCGTAATTAATGGTGTACAAAGTTTTAAACGATCATTTTCCTAGAACCTCTGCTGCATATGTCAACAACATTTGTCCCTGGACAAAATCCTTGTGGTTGTTGAATACAAAAGCAAGCTACGACACAGTGATTTGCTATGATATTGGTAGTATTACCATTTTGATTTGTTTCTTTGTTTCGAAATTTTACATTTTTCTCGAAAACTTTATCAAATTATCCAGTTGAATTAATTGTTAATTCGAAAGGTAAAGAGCTAAATTACCTTTCTAAACACCGCATGCCGCGACTGCGGCCATGGTTCCTGTAACAAAAGAATTGAAATTAAAAATAAATAAAAGCGCCGACGCAACGTACCAAAATAGATGGATAATTCAGTACAAAAGAGGGGCATTTTCAGTTGACAAAACCCCAAAGGTATGCTTGGGTTGTACTAAATAAAACTGCACTGGTACTAAGCAGTATAGCTTGTATCCGTAACAAACTTTCCACGGGCACACCAAACATTTACTGCAAAATCCAGGAAGGTAATATTAAACTGTTCCTCCTTCTGAAGAGACCCAAAACTTTATGCAAATAGCGGATCTCGACAGCAAAGTATCCATTACAATGTGACAAAATCTCTGTTTCTAGTTCACTGTTTATAGTAGACAGTAAGAAAATAATGTCGAGAGTACAACTTTTGTGATGTCTCTCAACGTATCCGTAGTTTCTGGGAGGTTATGAAGATCGATTCTCATACCCTTTTTATTATTGACGATTCATTCCAAGCACGACCTACAGTGTAGAGACTCGTGCGGTGCTGATTACTTTTTCAGGAACATGACTGGCAGGACGTCTGTTAACAAGCATAGTGACACCTGCTCGGGTTCGTTCTTTGTTGTAGAGGGTTGCGGGAGCCACCAAGGGGTCTTAATCCCCAAATTATGAGTTATGAACTCGACTTTGTTAGTTGTTAATGTTTGGAAATTTGGTTTATCAACGGAGTTGATAATGTAAATTGACCACCGTAAAGACATTCAAAAAGCACTCCCTCCCACCGCAGCACCACAGTTCTTTAGAAACTAACCCTTTAACATTTTTAGTTGTTTAATTAATAATAATTGTTTAATTATTATTAATTAATTTATTTAATTCATGTAGCCTGCGTGGCCGGAGCCGACAGGGGAGGGATAGGAGCGTTTCCCACTCGCGCTCGCCAATCTCCCCCTCTCCCTCCCTACTCGGCAGCGGTGACTCAGGCTGTAGTTTATTCACCTCTTTTTCTAAAAAGATGGCTTTCCTGTAATCCTCTTACGACTACTTGGTCGATTCCCGTCACTCGTATCACAATTATGGCCTTGAACGTCTTTGGTACAACCACCTGATGAACATTGTCAAAAAGATCAATGAGAACTAAACGAAAATATAAGAAATAGAGTCATGCTGACGCCTTTGTTTGCCCAAGTCATCTCATTTGGTTGAGCTACACAGGCTAATCCGAGTCAAATCGGTTTCTTCGACGATTTGTCACTGGGCAAAAGTTATCTTCGACTTATCCTCATGAAGAGATGAAAGTTGCTTCTTTTCAAAGAAAACCCTAGTTTTGATTACCATAGAAAATGAATAACGGCAAACACAAAAGTCTTCAAACTGGCATTCCACACAAAGCATGCGTTGCGTGGTCAGCTCTCCGAACCAGGGAAGATATTTACCCAATGAGCACAAACACAAAAACACTATAACCAATAAATTACCAAGACTCTGTTACAACTTACGAAATGCTAAAAGTTTACGAAATTTGTACCCCCCCCCCCCCCCCCCTTTTTTTGTGGTGACAGTGCCAGTTTTTACACGTCTTCTACCTAAATTCCCATCAGCGCAACCCACTCCACGGCAATTTAACGTTACCTGAGCGGCGTACATAAACGTGAGAGGATTTGCAGCTGTCGACTTGTCACGCTCATAAAAAGGCATTCATCCCTCGCAGCCCCTCGCTCAACCGTATCTTTTTGTACATTCCAGGAACAATTGTCTAACAACACAACACCACAAAATTTACGCCCTTGACATCAAGGGAGGTCAATATTCTGAATATTTTAACACACAAACCTCAAGAGCAAGAGCGCCACCGGTATTACATATCGATCGTGACAACTCCAGTTGAGGATACAATGCATGGCAGTCTTGCAAAGCTTTTTGTAGTTCCCTAAAATGGAGGGACAAAACACGTTCCAGCTCAACCTCCGAAACTTGGTTAAGAATGCATAACGTGCCGATTCCATTAGGCGGTGGGTTTGCACTTTGACAACGTAAGAACGAAGAACTATGACGCTTGAGAAAACAAAAGATCCGCAACCAGGGTTCATGGCGAACATTGCAACTATCGTTAAACATTCTCTGGTAAAAACGTTTTGGACAACCAAGCTTTCGAAATTCCGTAGCTGCTGTCTTCAGTGGGTACAAAGTGAAAAAAAAAGGTACCCATTGAAGACAGCAGTTACGGGTTGTCGAAAGCTCAGTTTTATAAAACATGTTAACCAGAGAAAGTTTGTGACAATTATTATGAACTATGACGCTCGTAGTGTAGCTGGTACCCGTTTCTCAAAAGTCCCGGTAACTTAACGGGTCCGAAAATATATTTTGAAATCAAAATCAAAAAGTAGGCAAGGTGTCTTCTGACCTCTAATGAAGTTCACTTTGTTTCTTTAGCTGATAACGTTACTGTATAATTTTCAAACCTTTTGAAACTCCCATCTGGAATGGAAAACGAAACAGCTTAACGGGCCCGGTAATTAAAAGGAGCTTCGAAAAAATGGCACCAGGTGTTCTTTCCACGTTTTCATATCCTCTTTGCGTCGTCTGAGTACATGTGCACTGCTAAATTTGATATCGGCAATCGTTTTAAGGAGGAAAATGTCTCTCATTTTCAAAACGGCGTCAAAATATTTTAGATCCAAATCTTCAATGCACCAGCACGGAATAAGGTGGTCACAACTTTTTCCCGCTATTTTTTTTTTCTCGCGCAGGATCCTTGATGTTGTCTCGAACTTTATTAAAGGTGCCATCTTTAGCAAATCCCATAGCATAATAATAATTATAATAATAATAATAATAATAATATTATTATTATTATTATTTATTATTATTATTATTATTATTTATTATTATAATGAACTGTTATCTTATAGCTATTTAGCAATCCAATTCAAAGGTCTGGAATTTGGTTCAATGTTTAACCCGTTGACACCCGTGCTGACGAAAATCAGCTGTGCAGAACCACGTCCCTTGTACCGCTTGTGACGTCATAAGTTTCAATGCTCATGGACAACTTTTACATGTAGCACGTGTAGGGGGAAGAGATCTTTCAAACCATACCCAAATGAGTACGATTCCGTCAAACAGGCCGGAGAAAACGCGAAAAAACCAAGTGACGTTGTTCCTCTACCCACCTGCACTTCCTTCCATCTAATCCTACAATGTATGATCCCACAAATCTTTTCCCACCGAAAGGAAGCCCAGAAAATGTCCAGCAAGAGAAAAAGAAAGTGGGGCAAGAAAAGCAAAAGAAAAGGGGAGGAGAGAAAGCGAAAGGTAGAAGGCGAGGGGCGGTGAAACTTTTCAACCCAAAAACTTTGTTTTCTGCGCATGCCCGATCTTGGAAAGCTAATATTAAGCACCAGGAAAAGAAGGGCGCAAACAGAGTTTTGGGCAGTTTTGGCTCTCTTTGGCTAGAATCTGGCCAGAAAACGGTTTGACAAGCTTCAAAAGGTGATTTTCAGCAAAACGCTCGGTAGTCAATGGGTTAAAGAGTGATCAGTTGTTGCAAAATCGTATTTTTTAAAATTAGCTAACTTAAATAAGTAAGCAGTGTCTTGTAAAACCAGTGCATTATTCCTTAGACCATTATCATCCCCAAGAGGATATATATGTATTTTTTTAAATAGACCTAGTTATATACTTAAAGTGAACCATATTTACAACCTTGAGTTGGTTTTTGCCTTCTTTGCTGAGGATGCTCCATCTGAGCTGTGCATAGGTGAAGGATGATGTCTTTTCAAACACGATAAAGCTTGCTGGGCTTCTGAGGTTAGCTGGCAAATGAATCACAAAAAACTCTGTTTGAATTTTCTGCTCTGAGAGACTTAAGTTTTTAACTTAGAGGATTTTCCATTTCCATTTCATTTCCATTTCCATTTTTATTTGCCATTAACCACATAAAAATACAAAACACTAGAAATTTAAAAATATGAAACACCAGGAGTTTATAAGGATTCTTATCAATGAGAAAATTGCACCCCATTTAGCAATTTGTTACTTCAGACTTGCTTTGAGACCTAACTTATTCAGATGAAGCAAGGGGTGGTAAACAGATCGTGGTTTCTAATAGAACCTGTTCTTGCATGTGGTTCTTTATTGTGACTCATTAATGGCTGGCTTGCAGGAATGGGAATACTGCCGTGAAAGGCATAATAATTTTAAGAGTGTTTTGATGATGATGATGATGACTTTATTAATGTGTTGGCAGAAATCTAGCAGAGGGGATTCCCCATTGGTAATAGGGGACACCTAAATGTTCTAAAATACAATCTAAAAAATCATATCAAATCAACGTAGAATCGAAACTACAAATCTACTAAGAAATAAAATCAGAAAACAACAAATGATAGCTACTAACATACACACAACTAAACCTCCAATCATAGTCATCAAAATTCTAAAATCTAAAATCTAATCTACAATCTAAAATCTAAAATCAGTTGACAGACACTTAACAAAATTCTATTCAAATATAACTTCAAGCGCAAATAAAACGGTGTTTCATTGTCTTCCCAGTGACTTGTACAGTGTACTCAACATTTACTACTTTTAAGAATAGCAAAAAGCCTAACTCAAACTTAACTTGGTCTTAACTTAATCTTAACTCTAAGTCAACTCTATCTCAACTCAACTCAACTTGTAACTTGATAGATAGCTGATCCCCTTTAACAAAATTTGTTTGTTGCATAAATTGGTCACTAGGATATGCTGAAACTATTAACTTTGATAGTTGGTATGCAGCTTCACCCTTCACCAGCTATCAGCCAATACTGGCCCAAAGCAACTTTTAGCTTGCTGTTGAATTATTGTTCAGATAACTTTGAAAGTAACAGATTCAATGAAGAATTTAAAGTGGTCATAAGATAAGTTTTCTCAATTTTATTGTCTCATTTGTCAAGTCAGGAAGCTGGTTTTGCAGAGTTTTTCATTTGATACTCCTTACTTACCTGGAGCACTGTTAATACTGAAAGCTCAAAACTTCAAGCTAACAATTTCCTGTATGCTTCAATTTCTAAAATAAGAAGACCAAACAGGCCACGACCCAACAATTCCTGTTCACATAACATCATGCAAACAAAGCTAAGAAAAGTTTTAAAATATTATAATCTTGTGTGGGTTGACTGTCAGTTGTTCACAGGTGCATTGGATCTGCCCAACTTCAACTCATTTCAGGATACCACTAGAATCTAAATCAAGTACCTGGACTTAAACACAACTGTTAAATCACCTTTTCATGCCAGTCGTAAGTTTCTAGGAGCTTGTCATAGAGGGCAGTTCTCTCCTCGACTGGATCCAAGCTTAATAGGCCAGTATTTCCCAAAGAAAGAGAACGGCTGTCTGAGGATGATAGTCCCTCGCTTGCTTTGTCTAACTCACTATCCAGAAATACAGAAATTATTTTAATCTTCAGCAGTCCTTAGTCAGTAACAACTTCCACCTTCCACCCCCACCCCTCCCCCCCACCCCACTCCTTCAAGTTTGCTGCAAAAAAAAGATTTAATACCACAACATGAATCAGAAAATTGCAAGCACTTTTAACATGCTGCAGTTAACAATATCTGTCAGAAAGTTACATTCTAGGCTTTCAACTTCTTGCATTATTTTGCCTAACAAGTGACTGATATATTAAAAATTCCACAAATAGTTCTGGGGATAGAAACCACAGGTAATAAGCCCAATATGGACATGGACACCTAAATGTAGGATTATCAAGACCATGCATGCAATATAATATACATGCAAATATAAGCTTATGCTGACCTTAAAACTTTGTAGACACTTAAAAGATTCTTCTTCAATGTTTGAGTGGTATATGCTCCAGGCATAGACTCGGTAGCATCACTCGTCGATTGACTCGTTACACCAGGATCATTTGCAAGATCTTGGAAAACTTTGTTGACCGTCGATCTTAAATTATTTGCAGTGGAAATACACTCCTCTATGCTCTTAGCTTTATCCGCCATGTTTCTCTAAAATTAGTGCCAGTTTCCGCTCGTCTACACCCGATTGCAATGGCGAAAAGCCGCTGACTGAGAAGTTGTCTGAGGTTTTCTCACTCATCATGACGATTGCAGGCTCAGGTCATGAATAAATAAGATGCCTGGTAGAAATTGTGCCAATATAAAAAGAACAGTGGACACGATGTGGATTTTGCGATAGCATGGTGGAAGTCTGGCCTTTTTCGGTTTTCTATCGAGTGTATTTTGGGACTATGAAGTTTAAAGAACGATTTGCGTTTTGCCTGTGTGTAATCTGCCTTCTAGTTCCTTTCTTTTGGTTGCGATGGAAGATATCTGGTGACAAACACCCGTTGATGCTTTCAGTAAGTGATACACAATCTTTCCTGGATGGAATGGATTTTAACAAAATAGATCATAGACATAGGCATCAAAGATCGAGCGATGAAAAACTCACCTCGCCCTCAGAGAGAACAGACCGTAAAAATAAAAAACCTGAGACTGTACCAAAGAACAAAGAACCTGTTTTGGACAAAAGACTAGACAACGTGGATGCTAGAGACGAGAGCAAACGAAAACACTCCGAGGATGATATGGACTACGAATTTGATGATCCTTGGACATTGTGGAAAGGCATGGTGAAGTCAAGACAAATCACTGTACCAGGAGATGATGACTCGATGAATATGATACTGGAGGCAATGATGTACAAGCCCATAATAGCGGCAGGGATTGGTTACAGGGGAACACAGTTGAAAGCTACTTTAATTCTTGAAGGAAAACAAAGAGTTGTTTTTAAACCTATGCGGTAAGATTGGAAAGATGTTCATTGTTGCTTTTGGCAATAAGGCAGTTTTCAATGAAAGGTTTTCACAGAAGTCACCTTGGGAGTACAAAATAATAAAGGATTTTCCTTTTGGACATAAAGTTCCATGCAAATATTGTTTTAATTACTGCTCTTCATGTCTGACATGGCCACTGTCAGAATACTCTATATGGATGAAAGTAATTCACATTTCAGTTTAGCTTTGATTAACTGATTTGTTTAATAAATAATCCAATTTCTTATCCGATGAGAAAGAAAACAAGTATTTATTGTGGGGTGAATTTGCATGCATTGTCCTGTAAAATCTACAGTATATGTTCCTGGCAATCCCAAGAGTTACCAAATGAAAACTTCATAAGCCAATGCAGAGCAAGTCAAATTTACCATACAGGTAAAATTACAGGTACAGTGAGTAAATTCTACAAAGCTGTATTTCCTATAGCCTCCTTCGCAGCTGTTGTTTATGTTGGTCCTATTCTCCTTCCCCACCAATGTCTGCTGAACCAAGCCGGACATTCCACTCCAGAAACTGACCATTCACATCACGGCTTTTAAATTTTGGTGGCTAAGTTCCCGTGGCCTCTTTGCAGCCGTTGTTTGTGTCCGTTCTATTCTCCCTCCTGATTGGATACTCAAACACAGTGGGAATGGAATGTTTGGCTCGGTTCAGCAGACATTGGTGGGGAGGGAGAATAGGACCGACACAAACAACGGCTGCGAAGGAGGCTATATTTCCTATGGTTATCTGACTTTCTTCATCCAGTGTGTATTCAATTCGCCAGGATGATTATGGCCTTAAAATTACATGTAGGTTCAGATAGACTCCCCAAAGCAGATCTCATTCACAAACTTCAAAGGCAAAACAGAAATTTGAATTTTTCAATCATTAGGCCTTATTTTTCTGGGCTCACAAAGCCCACAGTCCATTCATTTTTCTTTACAAACATTGCACTTTCAATCATTCCCCCACCCTTCCACCCCAAGAAAGATGATAGTTCATCACAGGACACCCAACATGAAGTAACTAGGGGTATGCCCACTTCCCCCTGGTTGGTATGATATTCCAGTCCAGCATGAAGTGACTAGGAGTATTATCAATCCCCTCACACCTCCCTCTAAAATAATCCTGGTTGGGATGCATATGTATATGCATCACAGGATCCCAGTTGGGATGCTTATCCATCACAGGATAACCAACATGAAGTGACCTGGATGTTTACCACTTCCCACAAGGTCTGCTAAGTGATCATTGATTTTACTCACCTTAAGTGGAGATGAGCAGTGTGGAAGGAAAAATGTGCTCACAAGGTCCAGACTCAGCTGATGTGCTTAATTGCAACAACTTAAATTAGTATCACTTTGCACCCTTGAATAACTCTATGGTTGTATGTAACATTGTTCTTCCCAGCTATTCAAGAGCCTATGTTGTGGAAGGAACTCCCTATTCAGGATTTGACAGACACAATGGAGAAATTGCAGCATTTCATTTGGACAGGTGCACAGTACTTATTATTCTTTTTTGACCTGATCTTCACACTCAAGTTTACAGTACTGAGATTATTTCAATTATTCTTACAGAATTTTAGGTTTCTATAGAGCCCCACCAGTTGTAGGAAGGAGATTGAATTTAGAGGAAGAAGTAGAACCAATTGGGGAGAAGCGACTCATGGACACGTTCTTCAAGGAAGGTTAGATTGTCACTCAAATCCTAATCACATGATGAAGGGTCATAATTTGGAATTTTCAGATGACTTCACATTTGAAAGAATTATCTACATGTATCAGGGATGTTGGACGTTATGTGATGTTTGTCATGAATGTTATGCATCTCATTGGTGTGTATTGATTGTCAATTCACCTTGCGCTATTGACTCCACTTCTTGGTTTAAATTTGGCAGTGAATGAAATTGGTTATAAAAGTGGTGTAGAATCAGTGACAGTTGTACTTGAATGGAACCAGTATAGTATGGCATAAGCACTTTGAAATAATAGTGATCAGGAAATAACAATTACCACATTATCAGCCAGTATGTAATACATTTATTTTATGTACCGGTACATGTATGTATACAGAATTTTATGTATAACCTATGTAAATAGATTTTCTCTTCTTTTGTTCTTTTGTTCTTCAGGCTACTCTGCAATTTGAGTATAAATAAAGTTCATGTATGTATGTATGCATGCATGCATGCATACATACATACATACATGTATGCGTATGGACTACCTAGCAATTTAACATCTAAGCTACAGCATGTTCAAAATGCAGCGGCAATTAACATGCATGCATCCATGCATGTATGTATGGCTGCATGAACACATTGCCCTGGTGGTGCAAACTCTGTATATTTTGAATGAGATATGAAATGAATCATATATGAACTGCGGAAGTGAAATCAAATGAAGAATGATCCTCGCAGTTGTGAACGCAATTTATGCAATTGCGAGAAGAAGCCTGAAAAAAAGTCAGGACTTCAACGGGGTTTGAACCCGTGACCTCGCGATTACCGGTGCGATGCTCTAACCAACTGAGCTATGAAGCCACTGACGTTGGGAGCAGGTCAATTGTGGGTTCATATGTTCCCCGTGAAAGAAATGAGTGTGAATGAG
>JAEMWC010000334.1:0-15000 GCA_016490735.1 Pachyseris speciosa | reverse complement strand
ACTACTGTAAGAAAGCAGAAGCTGCCTGTGCCAATGGAACAATCATGGAAGGTTCTGTGACACTATGGCTTCCATCAGGATGGCCCCTGAAGAACTGGAGACATCCTTGGCAGAGAACATACCGTGACAATAGAAAGGCACTGTAAGTGTTTTGAGTGTCTGCATAAAACAAACCACTTTCACTTTGTTGTGAGAGTGATTGAATGCATCTAGCTTCATGAAGGAGGTCCATATTTAGACTAGAATTTGATAAATTAACATAAGACTTTTGTCAAAAATTCAAGAAACAGATTGAAACAAAAGGAACTGATGCATGATTGGTGTCCTTTGTTCGGGATTCAGCTAAAGTCATGTGCTAATTCTCAAAATTCAGGCTTTAAACTCACAAAGTGACTGCAGGCCAACATTTCTGACATGATAAGCAGTCTGTAGGCCAAAGGACAGCAATTTGCCAAATTGGCACAAATGCCTTCCTGCACCAATACCTTCAATTGGTTATATATAAAGATGGTCTATACCTTTCATATACATGCACTGAACACTTAAAGTATGCTCTTTGCATTAGCTACTATGGGTCATTCACAAGACTCATTTCTGACGTGAACAAAACATGTAGCTGTGCGTAGGATCAGTAATGATGATGGTGTCAGGTCTCATGTTGAAGAGAACATTTTATTTGTAGTTTCAAAGTATCAAGAATGGCAGCCAGCTGCGATAGTCTGGGTCTACAGTATCTTACCATTAGACATCCAGGACATCTGTTTTGTTTGTCCTCTTTAATTAAGTAAGATACAGTCAATCCTCTATTAAGTGGTAACCCTCTATTAAACGGACACTTGTCAAATTCCCCTAAAACGTCCTCTTATTAACTGTAGATTTAACCTTTATTAAGCGGTCACATCTATTAAGCAGACACGTTCACCATTCAGAATTTCCAATTGGCTAATTTTATTGCATTTCACCTCTATTAAGCGGTCATGTTGTCAATTATTATACATGTAGGCTCGATTATCATGCGATATTTCGACACCATGATACGTAAAACATATTCAGTTTCTTTCAACAGATCCTCAAACAACATAATATACATGTACATATAATCAGCATACAGAGCAAGAGTGGTTCATGTTGAATGGCAAAACTGATTGTTATTAACGTGGTTGAAAACAGAGACGATTGCCTTTAAAAACAACATTAGAACTATAGGCGTGAAGTTCCTTGAACATACAATTACTTGATGTTTTTTCTCATATTCTGTGTTACTGTTGTTGTTAACCGATACAACATATACATGCTACAGTTCCATTTTGCCTTATTATATACTACATTTTGGAAAACCTCCTTTAAGCGGTCAAATGGCTCTTTCCCAAGGGTGACCACTTAATAGAGATTTGACTGTATGTAACATCAACAACGACCTTTTTCCTTTTTCTAACGATTTTCAATAAATGGTTGACAACTAACAATGTTATTTTAATCATTCAATGAGCATTTCGCACGGGGTGTGATATCAGTATCGACTATTCTTTTTCTGTTATTATGCTTTGGTAGAAGATGAAATATCGTCGAGTGTCGACTACATATTTGGTTTCTTAATATGATCTGTAACGACTTTTGTACAGATGGGAGACTGACAACAGCTACTGTAAAAAGAAGGTCCTCCAAACGCCACCTTATGATGCAGGCCCTCGGCTTCTTGATATCATGGACACAGCCATATTTGACTTCTTAATAGGTTGGTAGGCATTCTTTGGCCTTTGATCAAATATCCTCTAAATAAAAAGCTAATATGCTGTATTCTTCGACAAAATGGTATGGACTATTGCACTTCTCCAGGCTCGCGGAATAGAATTTGCAGGTCTTGCTGTTTTGCCCTTACCATTTTTTATCCCTTCGTATGAACTTAGCATGCCGCGTGTTTGGACAAGAGCAAAGTTCTAGAAACGATGCGTGTCCAGTCGTAGAACACGGCTAAATTGGAATGGGAAATTACCATTCTTTTTTCCGGAAACTTAAACTCATCTATATGCTTTAATATTGATAACACGGCGTGGTCTTGACCTGTGTAATAAACAATGCGTTGATGCTTGGAGGAAAGATGTTTTAAAATAGAGCCGCATGACTTGCCGTTATACAATAATTCTTCTTCAAAAAGCCGTACTGGCTTAGAACTTGCTTGGCCCAAAAACAGAAACTTTTTTGCCTGAGCGTTGAAAGTAATTTCGTGTTTGCGTTAGCTTACTTTGATTCATTCCGTTGTCAAAGAAATGGCGCCATTTTCTCATTAACCAATCACAAATGAATGCTTCCGCGCAACCGAGGTTGACGCTACTTACTTTCTTGGACCTCTCGGTTAACTTTGTTGATCACGTTTGTCGTTATTTGTTACCATGGTCACTCTGGCCACAAAGTAATTACTTTGGCCAATCAGAACAAGCGCAAACAGCGTAATGAACCAATCACAATTCGAAGGAAGCTTATGTAACCGTCGCCAAGCGCGCGAAAATGAAATTGGTTCTTGCTTTTCATTGGTTGAGGATATGGCGCGTGTTTTTGTGAACCAATCACAGAGGGAAGTAACGCAAAACCAAATTAATCAAGAATTAGTTTCGACACTCAATTGAAAACCGCTCAAAAATCTCTAAACGCATTGAGTGTCAACATTATTTACCACCAGGGAATGCAGATAGACATCATTACGAGACCTTCAGAGACGAGGGAGATGAAGGAATGCTCTTACATCTTGACAATGCCAAGAGGTAACTACCACTCACTCGATATCCTCATATTTTATGACAGGATTGCCTTCTAGCCAATCAGAGTCAGTTTTGTAACCCATTTGCAGCTTGTTTTGACCACTTAAGAATCTTTAATGGTTTTGAAATTTAACAGACGGTATTTTAGCATGATTTGATCGGTTGAATGTTGCACAAAAGGGGCAAGCTGCTCGTCTCCAACACAGGAGGGCCATTGTAGCTGCCATAATATTCTACAAGATACGCACCGGTCATATTGTCTGATGTTTATATCAGTTGTGATTGAACAATTGTCGTACAAACACAGGACAAGAAATTTTAACTGTTTTACCCTCGTAGGTAGCCCCTGAAGAACATCTGAAACGCAACTAACACACGCCTTACTGTCATACCCCACCTAGAATTTGTTGATATCTCATTATCCTTTCATTTTTCTTTGTAGTTTTGGCAATCCACATCACGATGAAATGTCTATTCTTGCCCCAGTATATCAGTGCTGCAGGTGAGCCAATAAGAGGGATCAACTGTTCGCGGCAAAATAATGTGCAGTCCTTGCCAGTAAATCCTGTGGACTCAATAGTAGGGCTACTCCGAAGGAACAACTTTCAGTGAATACTGACTTGTTGCCCATCTGAAGCGTATCGTGATTGTGTTGTTAACATAAGGGTTGGTGATAATAGCACTGCCTGTCAGCAGCCTCCTTGTTGAGGTATTCAGCAAAATAAGCGCGAAGGGAGAGGGCCTCGCTTGGCTCAGTGATATTTCTCGCCATTCCCCTCGCTACCTTACTAAGCCGCCTGTTCACAGGCTAAAAAACATGCACATTCGGTTCAACAATCAAACACTCTGCAACAATCCTTTCTCATCATTGCAGAATCATTTCGTTCAAAATTATATTGGCGCATTAAATCTTCACAGCCTCATCAAACGTAGTTCCCAATCCCCTCTTCCTTTTCCCCTCCCCTCCCCCTCTCCTTCGCCTGCTGCACAGGCTACACAAAGTTGTGCCGACGCAGCATGTGTTTCCTTACCAAAGAACCTTTCTCAAACGTACCAATATTTTATCGACCGTTTTGCAGCCGATTTACTGCAAGCCTTGAATATTTTTACACTAGAAGAGAACTATATCTCTTGACTCCTTTGGTACAACTTACCCCCTAGGTCTCGTAGATTGACTCATGCGCTAGCGAGCACCAGCCAAGAGACTTGAGTGCAGATTTGTTATTTCACCCATAGGCTCATGCCGCTGTAGAGTTCAGATTAACCGAACAAACGCTTAACCCTCTCGAGCGTGGTTTACTTCGCTTGCGGTTGCGGAGTTGTGTTACTCTATTTTATATCGCATGTCAAACTACTGTGTGGTTTCAGTACCTCTGAGACTAAGGGCCTGTTCACATGGAGGTGGGGGACCCCAGGAAGGTGAGGTCCCCCACCTCAGTGGGGTTACTAATCTCTCCATACAATCTCTCTTTATTTCTCGATCGCGTTCACATGTGAGGTACCTCACTAAGGCAGGTTGCCCGGTCAGCCAGGGCGGGTAACCCGCTTAGCTGGGGTGAGTTTTCTCCATGTGAATGCTGGAGGTAGGGTGGGGTGATGTTCATCCGGGCAATTATCTCTGAATTCTTTGTTAATACGTACTTAGCGACCACGCGATAGCATTTTAAACCTCATCCCAGCGCCCCGGGGTTGCATGTGAAAGCCAGCTTTTTTTGACCACGGCTAGGTGGGGTACCTCACCTTCCGGGGGTCCCCCACCTCCATGTGAACAGGCCCTAAGTGACGGTTCGTGTTCGGTTTCCGAAAAAATCGCATTGTTCTTCCGCGGGTATCGGATTTAACACCAACGTAAAAGGTGTTTGCGGCTATTGGGAATTTTTTTTGTTTTGTTTTGTTTGTTTTTTTTTTTTTGTTTTGTTTTGTTTTGTTTTGTTTTGTTTGTTTGTTTGGTTTTTTTTTTTTCAAAACAGCGTTCAAAACGTCACCTAAACCTCTATTTCATGATTAGTGAAACCGTAAAACAAGGCAAGATCGAGACAGATGGAAGCAGAAAGCCTTTGAAACTGTGTTAAATAATATATTCATTGAAAAAAGCGTTGAGGTCGTCAATTCAAACAGAACTCCTCTGGACCTCGTGGTCTACAGTGTACCCAAGTCAGTCAACCAAACGATATTCTTTGTTCTT
The DNA here is from genome assembly GCA_016490735.1 of Pachyseris speciosa. Taxonomy (NCBI): domain Eukaryota; kingdom Metazoa; phylum Cnidaria; class Anthozoa; order Scleractinia; family Pachyseridae; genus Pachyseris; species Pachyseris speciosa. The sequence continues at coordinate 10,059 of JAEMWC010000334.1, read as the reverse complement.
GCAGAATTCGGCAGTCCACGTGGAATCGATTTCAATCAATAAGCAAACAGAACACGCCCCTCAGCGAGCTCTTGCGTCGAGCTACGAAAGATGATCCAGTAGCCCCAGTGCTTTCAGAACTTCAGTTTAAAGCTATAGATAGGCGATTGAAAATCGCTATTGATACGGTAAAGGATTGCATGAAAAAGCATGGGGAAACTGCAGTCTTGGTTTCTGATGAAACAGTATAGAAAATTACTCAGGCATGGTCTGGCAAGTTTTATTTATAACGGCAGCAATGAAACTAGTATTGAAATTACTCATAAGGGATGTACAAGCAATTCATCGGTTACAATGACGTAGGCTTAGAGACCCGTTTTTATGGTTTTGCTTACTTTTATTTTCAAGGGGTTTATTCAAAAGTATAATAATAATAATAATAATAATAATAATAATAATATAATACGAGGGAGAACACCTTTTGAAGTACATTTGATTACAAAAATGGGCGATATTACAGGACGTTTCGAAGTCATCTTGACTTCATTTTCAAGTGAATTTTCAATTCGCGCAAAAATATTTGTTTAGAACGTTTCATCGCGCGCGCACTAATTCTTTGGCTGACATTATAAACAACCACTTAATTTAAACTTGAAACGACCGTTACATTTATCACTTGAAAATGAAGTTAAGATGACTTCGAGACGTCGTGTAATATCACTAATTTTTGTAATCACTTTATTTAAGCCTCAAATCTTTCTACCCGAGCACAGATGCTCTACTAATTGGGGAGACTAAATACTAAACAATACTAAACAAGCCAAACCGAGTGCTTTAAAAAGATATACAACATTTCAAATTGTGGTAAACTTTGCTTTTCTGTGTCTGTTTTCCCATCAGTGGTTGGTTGTTGTCTATTCGTTTTGTCTTGTTTCGTTTTTTTTATTCTCCTCCTTGTATGTAGTTTGATTAGTCGAGCACTCTTTCTCGATTTCTGTCTGTATTGGTGACTTAGAAACGAGACAGAGCCTAGAAATTAATCAAATTTATCACGAAACTATAATTCCCTCATATGAAAGAGCTTCGTAAAGAGTAAAAAGGTTGGTAAGAGAAGGCTTTAAATGAAGTCGCGACGTTTAGGGCTAAGGTTACGGTTAGAAAAGAAACAATTTGGTACAACGAAAAGTGTGGAAGTTTGGAAATTTTTGTTACAGAAAATGAAGTGCTTGTTTTAGGTATTTATTAAATTTCTAATTTAGGTTAAGGATAAATGTACGCATCCCAAGGTACTGAGATATAGCTCGGTTAATTAATTAATTAATTAATTAATTAATTAAAATTTTGTATAAAAATCTACAAGATATTTTGGGATATATTTTAATTAGTGAATAATTCAGTTCACTCTCTCAAAATATTTTTTGAAACGAAGTTTTAACTCGTGTTGGTCAACACCTACTCGCGAACAAAATATCCACATCTCGGGATAAATGTTCTCTTACTCCCTATGAAAAAAGGGAAAGAAAAATTCTTACATTTTCACGCCATGTTCGTAGTGTACTGTCACTATTGGCTTCTTTTCAGTGACAATACAGCCATAAATCTCTTTTATTTTGGGTACCAACCTGTCAAGCAATATTTGTTGGAAAAGCCTTACCCGACCTTATCAAGTAAAAATAGAAACTAGCGAAAATTTGACCAGGGACACACGTATAGCTAAAAATAAACTTTATTTATCAGTCGTTTTATCAAAGTCGACTCGCAGAGGCAAACTACAGTTTCTTACTAATTAGCTTATTTTTGTCAGTGAAGTTTGTTGCGCACAGGTCAGGGGTCAGCTTACGGAGCACACTAGAAAGACGGTAAAATGTATCAAGTATATATCCGTCAAAAGTTGAAAAAAGTAAATAAGTTAAGTTATTTATGTCATCATTAAACCACTTCTGAAGGCGGGTAACATGAGTTCAATGTGAATAAAAATAAATTTTCAGTTGACATTTCACTTTGTTCTTTTTCTGTATTTCTTTTTCCAGCTTTTTGTGAGCGGTTGATTACAAGTCCGCTTTTACCTGCATACGACAATCTACTTTAATATAGCTTACTCCTTGCTAAATAGCGTGAATTAAACCATTTCATTCCAGCTGATTGTACCTAAAATCCAAGATAACAATTGTCCTGAAGGAAAGCCATAGTTTGCGATAAGTAAAATTCAAAGTCCTTTCAGCAAGAATTGAACGTCGATTAAAATATAATATTAAATTTGACGCCCATGATAAAAGTGATGAACCCGGAACAACTAGAAAAAGAAAAGTTTGAAAATCTTTAACACGGCTTAGGGCAGATCATTGTCAAACTAAATTTGCCTTCGCACTGTCTAAACAGGTCAAACCAGTTCATGGTTACTAAGGGAACACTCCACCTTCTCTCACGTACAGTCATCACGCGCATGTCCGACCTCTCCTCCAATGTTGCCAGGAAGAAAATTCAGGGCTTCTATATCTGGCCAGACTCGGGTTTCTTTTCTGGGGGTTTCTTTCCTGGACAAATTTCTTCAGTAATGGTTTTGAGCCTTCTCTTTAACACCTTGCGCATTAATTAAATGCAGGAAGCAAAGCAGCGAAATTGGAAATGGCTCAGTTGACGTATCAAATTCTTAAAAGTTTAAAGACTGTTTAAGTTGGAACCGTATTACAGCGTTTATGACGTAAACGTTACCAAGCGCCTCAAAACATGAACTAAACAGATTAATATTCACTGCAGGGCTGAGATAAACATCTTCAGCTTGCACAGGCACAGTCCTACACCAGTTGCCCTTGAGTTTCCTTTCTTCCGAACACGATCGGAGATGGCGGGCAGTCACCAGATTCCGCTTCTATTGCTACAAAGGAATAATAATAACAAAGTCATGAAAGAATATTTCCTGGGATCAACGCCTCCACTGATCGACTTGTATTGGCCCCAGTCAAGAATTTCAGCTTTAATCAGAAAAATTACAATTTCCTCGACTGTGATTAATTTAAAAAACTAATTCACTTGCCAAGTTGTTATCGGACAGTTCAATAAGTAAATCACATTCAAAGTAGTATTTAAAATCAACCAATCACAACCTTGGGTTCAATCACCATACATTTTGATCGTAGTCAATTTCAGAGCGACATTAAACAATTTACGCTTCCTTTGTCAGTCTTTTAATGCAAAAGTTCCCTTCTTCTTTTCTCAGCAATTGTAATTTTCATGATTAACTGGTAATAAGACTTCGTGTCGTCCAATTCGGTCTGTAATCATACTCGTGATAAATAAATCGGACTCCCGCTGCGCGGTGGTCCGATTTTGTTATCACTCGTATGATTAAGGGGGCGTTATACCTGGATGTTGATGAAATAAGAAGTGATTTCATGAAGAAATTTAAAAGGGAAAATAAGGCATACACAAACACTCGGACAGTCCACTGCAATACGGGTGCATGTCAGGTTGTCACTGTTTGGTGTTTGTCCATTAATTTTTAACTTCCAAATTTGACGTTTAATCACTTTACAATTTGGATTTTTCTCATCCTCCCTTAAAACACTCTCTCCCCCTCCCCCCCCCCCCCCCGCCCCTTTTCTCCTTCTTTTTAAACATCCTAAAAATCACCCAAAAATTCTGATATATTTATGGGATCGTGCACTACCAAACTATGATGGCTTTTTTTGGATTGCATGAAATCTCGAGAAGATAATAAGGAGAAAAGGTCAAAAGGTGACAAAAAACGCAGCATTCAGGTGTAACTCCCCCTTAAAGACCGAATTGGACTCCACTCAGCCGGTCCTATTACCATTATTAACGATTAACGTTTGGACTATCCAGGTTTTTCCAATTCGTCAACTGATCGACTGACAGACGGACTGGTTGGCTACTTGCTCAGTTCTTTGAGTAGTTAGTCGGCCAGTCGATCGGTTGACTGGCTGGCGTAGCCTCATTGATTAAAAAATCATGAAAGGATTACGGCAAGTGGCAATTATTGCAATTCACATATTGCACATTTTTTTAAACATTCGTTTTGTTTTTTTTTTCCCGATCACAGCAGGCGCAAACCGCATCACCATTTTAGTTTATCACAATCCTCTAGTTCAAATCAGGTACTTACCTTGATGAGTGGTCGTGCAAAGCACTCTCCATTTCGCCGGAGAGAAAGATTGACTTTTCTGATGATAAATACACAGCAGGAGGACAATCAAGAAACACACGACGACAGCTGTAGCAAAACCACCAACGAGCCAAATACCGCGGGGTGCCGTTTCTTCTCTCCTGGCATAAGCCACATCTCCTTTGGAACCAGTTGCAGTGGGTGGGAGTACCGTTGTCTCATTGGTCGGAGGAGCACACTTAATGGTGTTGACGTCATAGCGACATACTTGATTGGCAGATAAGGTAGACTGTTCGATGCACTGCTTCTCCTTGTCCTCTTCTTTGCTATCGGCGCAGCACCAGGAGCAGGGGTGACAATCCCCAGTTACCGCCCGGTAGTAACTGTTATGAAAACGAAAAGTAGCAGCCGGATTAGCTTATTTCTTGCCTGGTGATTGACTGACGGCCGGAAGGATAGACGGACTAACGGACTGACGGACTGATTGCTTCAAGTTGCTCGCTTGCTGGCCAGCTTCCTTCCTTTCTTCCTTTATTCATTTAAAAATTCAATCATGATCATTTCTTAACTGAAATAGCTATGCCCTATGAAAAAAATCATCGATGACCCACAGTTGTTCTTTGCTCGCTTAGCATGGAAGAAAAAAAGCAATCCGTGTTTTCAGTCTGAGGTAAGATTTGTATAATTTTGCATTATGCAGAGATCATATCGAAAAGAGCTGATTACAGTCGTGATGTAAACAGTGGACAAAATATTTTGAGGGCACCAGCTTCATTGAAACTCGTAATTTCTCACTTGCTCCATATAGCTTATATTGACTATTTTCTTACCCAGGTTTACACTTTCCGCAAACCGCATTTTTCGTGGCGGTGCAGGGACTAATTGTCTCCTCGTTTAGATCACAAATGGTGCATGGCTTACATGAAGAGAAGTCGTGCTTGTCAGAGTACCCTTTCCCTTCTTGGCAAGCCACACACTCCACAGAGACATCAGCTGTGATACGCGATCCACACTGCGGGACCAAGCCAAGACCCTCGGGACAGTCGGGGCAGTTCAAGCATTCAATTCCCGCGGGACGTAGTATCGTAATTTGGTTCCATTTGCATCTTCTTCCTGATGATCCTTGCGCGGAAACCTGGAAAATGGTTTATGAATATAATAAATCAAATTAATTTCCATTTAAACTTCACACGCTGTACCTCTTCATCAGGCCTGACTAATATGCTTCTAACCAGTGTCCACTAATTTCTCTAGGGTTGGTGAGTATACACCACCAACAATAGCCTGAATTTCAGCCGCCTCCTCCGCTCGCCCATGTACTCCTTTTCCTTCTGTTTCTCATCTCCTCTATTTATAGTAAGGTTTCCTCTTTTTATCTTAGAATCTTAACAAATTATGCATTGTAATTTAATAGAGCATATAATTAGTTTACTATATCATGCCCTTCTCCACTCCTTCTCTATTCCTAGTCACTGTAAAAAATTTTATGATAATGTGGAGTAAATAAAGAAATAATAATCAATGCTAATTAATCCTATTTAAGAGCTATAAAGTAAAGGGAAAAGAAAAGCTAAATTAGTACAGTTATACCAAACTTCAGGATTCCGGATAAACCAATATTGGCAATTAACCATTTATGCCTAGCTCACCATACAAACCTTATGCATCGACATCCTCGTACGTTTGCAGATTTCCCCATACACGTTATATATACGGAATTACTGTATCCGATAGCTATTATTTTCTGAATGACGATCACAGGTTCTTTTCAATTGAGTGTCGTAGTAATTGCTCTGTCGACCAATCACAACAGACGCTACAGTGCAATGAGCAAATAAGAAAATGAAGCAATCACGGGAAAATTGCCTCTCATTGGTAGACAAAGTGGCGCGAGTTTTACAAACCAATCACTTAGAGAGTCAAACGCGAAGAACTTTCGAAACTCAAGTTCGCCATGACCGCGGAACAAAAGCACTGAGAACACATTTGTACAGGGTTAGCCTCGACCTAAAGTAAAATAGTTAACCCTGTACAAATGCGTTCTCAGTACTTTTATTCAGCGGTCATGGCGAAATCGAAACTGGACTGTTGAAAACCACTCTATGTAAGTTGTACACGTACATGCTCTTCCAAATGGTATAGGGTTTGAGCCCCATGGTAGGTGTTATATTTAATCGACAAGTACAGAACTTAGCGATACCAACAGTACGATAAAAATCAGAGCAATACAAGAAGGAGTGACTAGAAAACTGTTGATAAAAAGTGTTGCATAGCCCTTGTGCTGGAGTAAAAACGAAACGCTCTTCATTACACTACATACTTGAGCGCAACTGAAAGTTTCATAAAGATATACAATAAAGAATTCAAACAATAACATGAGCTAAAAGAAAAGAAGAGAAATTCCAAGTCGATATGTACGTGTCTGGAGTTTGACTCGTTTGGTCTGAAGCCGAAAATTGCTGTTCTGAGACTGGAGCTCCAAACATGGCTAAGAGTGATGGAAACGTAAAATTCAGGCTGTACGGAAAAATGCGTACAGTGGCCGGGTCTGAAAACGGATCAAGACGGGCAGGAGTTGAAATAATTTGTTAACAACTAACGGCTCGCGATGCTCAAATATGCCAGCCTCAGATAATGCGTAAACACTAGTTCATACGCTCTAAGCAAGTTTTAAAAAAAAGACGCATGCGTGGGAACTAGCTGGTTCAGTAACGGGTGGCAAGTCGAGACTTGGAATCTTTGAACTTTGATCAGCGGAAAATCAAGTAAACTGTTAATTGAAACGTAATCACGATGAGCTATCAACCATCTCGAAGTTTCACGAGATTTGGGAAACTGATAGCTTTTGTTTTAAGAGGAACAATGGTGCAAAGCGGTCTGCATAACAGAAAGGATACGTCATCAGTCCGCTTTCACTTTCACTTTCTGTTTAGTTTGTTTGCTTTTGTTCGTCATGCAGAGATGTGAAAAACAAAACATATTTCTCCACTGTTTCTTCCATGCAGCAAATCACGTTTTCTAAACTGCGTGGGATACAAATATAGCACACAAACGCTTGTTTGGGGACGGGAATTTCCCTTATCAACAAAAAACAATGAAAATATCCACGGCCTTTGTTTCACGCATCCGCCTTGCTCAAATTCTCTTTTTCGAAAGTGAAAGTGGTTGAATACCGTTAACATTAGATCAGGCCTTGAAAAAAAAATTCACTGGTGATTACTCTAGCAAGAAATTTTTTTTCTCGCTAGAGTTTAATCACTAGAGTAAAACCTTAACCCAGATTCTGGGTTAGTTGAGAAAATGCCGAACTTAACTTCATGATATTGTTTGTGTGATAGAAATGGAAGCAATATGATAATGTTATTAAAAACCGCCGAAACAATCACGTCCAGTTAGATTAATAATTGAGGCAAATAATGAGCTAGTCCCAGTGAATCAAAATTAAGAGGAGCAAATCGTAACTTATTTTATAGGGAACCCTTGGAGCTGGTATTTTTTTATATGCATACCCAGGCGAAAATACATTTCTAATCACTAACGTACTCCGTAAATAAATAAATAAATAAATAAATAAATTTAATAACACATTCAAACGTAGAACTCCTATCCTGCCCGGGGGGCTTATTTCATTCAGTTCAGGCGTCATTGACGGGGGCTTAACAGAGAGAGGGGGGGGGAGCTTATTTCAAATCTGAAACAAGCCGTTTTCGTTTTAAAACAGTTTTTGTACAAAACTCAAACAACTAGAGTCAAGTTTTATTATTTAATAAAGAGTATTATGTGTTTGAGTGTATATTTGATCAAAAACAAGCCAATAGGGCCGAATGAAGTGGATTTTGCAGCAGGGAGTTGGAGGGACTAATTACAAAATCTCTACTACAGTATTTACAAAACTTAATTCTGAATTCAATGAAGCCAAAGATATCAGGAAAGAAAAGTTTTGGTATACCTTAAGGCCTTAGAGAAGTTTCGTAATCATTAAACTTGTACAGGGAAGACTGAGCTTTTCCTATCGGTTCCCCCGCCGGGGGGTCAGGGGGGAGCCTAATGGGGGCTAACGTGATGTGGCAGGAACCCGGGTAGTGTGAACGTCTGTGATCAATACAGCACCTGCACGCGTGTGGCATAAAAAAAGGTGTGATGACTCATGCGAATTGAAGGTTAACGAAGGTTAGTTATTAATAGTTCAGTAATATTAACACGTAACTTACCATACAACGCAACAGATGGTCGAGCGATAGAGACACTGTCAGAACGAAGACATTCGCGTTGAGGCGGAGAACAGACATGACGTGGCACAGTCAAAGCCTGAAAATTTAAAGCCACATTCACTCGGTCTGAGTAAGTCAACAAGATTCGCGTTTTTCAACTTTTACTAATGCAAGCTAAGAGAAATTACCTGTTTCTATTTCAGGCTGAAGCCATATCACGTAAATGGAAACACTAGTGTACCACCAAATTAACCGAAAATACCAGGACGTGCATGAGGCTAGAAGTTAGCAGTAATAATACTACCTTTACACTCTCTCTCAAACTCGTATCTAGACTCCTCCATTTAATGCGGACAATTTTTCCTTTGCAGATATCAAGGATTACTACGCTGATTAATTCAAAACTTCAACACTCCTTCCCTAGGCGCACCCGTAAGCACAGGGAAGGGGCTAAGACTCCCATGGACTGTCTTGTTCAAATTCACACCCTTTACTGTCATGTGTCAGATTTGAATGACGTAGCGACGTCTTCATATATTCAGTGTCCGGCTTAATATTTGGCGGACAGAGATATATTGACCAGTCACAAAGGCGACATCCTGAGCGCAATCGTACAACGCTCGATTATTCGATTTAATCCGGTTATTGTGAACGTTGATTCAATTTTCATTCTTTTCAACAAAGATATATTAGTCTCGAGCTTAAAATTAGCTTTAAATTAAAAAGTATTCTCAGCGAGTGGCGGATAGAGACCTCGGTTAACTTTTGGTGGTAAGCGACAATCGCCTTTCGAACAAATAAACTCAGCACCACTCACCAAGAAGCAGTCCTATACTTCAAACTCATTCATAACGTGTCAGTAAAAAAGCACACCCTAGTATTCCCAAGAACAATTCCTCAGCCTATCCGGAGGGGGCCAGGCAGGGGGTCGGGGGACGATGACAACATCGGAGTTGCCAATTAATCGGTGCATGATTTTGTTGTCTCGACCATTATTCAGTCTCATTGTTTTATCCCATCTGCTTTTCCGCTGCCTACTGAAGGCTTACAGGCCTAACAGTGACCAGTTTAGAATTTCTCCTTACCAACTGGCTGGTCGATCAAACATGCAGTTTGTAAGAATATAAGAAATGATCAAGAAAGATAACATTTCTCGATTTTCAGACAAATTCTTATACCTCATCGTAAGAAAAACAAAGAAGGGGGTATGGAGAATATAAAGGTTAATTTGAGTGCTTAAAAGATTAAAACAGCATAGTCTCTCTCCTGCGGGTTATTCATAAAGGCCCCTCTGGTGGAACAATATTCCTTTTGCTCCAATGTATCCTCAGGGTTTTGCTTGCCCAGCCGTGTGGGCGTTAGTTTGGTTACACAACGGAAATGACACACAATGATTACCCAATACATGTTTTGAAGTTTTTCCACAGAAATTACCACCAACAAATAACAGATAATATTGCCATCAAAACTCAGGTGACCAACAGAAACGTAAGACGCTTGTAGTATTATGACGTTACTGAATATCGGCAATATTTTCATTCTAATTGACACCGAGAATACCAACTGCTTCAGCCGTTCAAACTACTTTTGTGGATATATTGAGTCAGATGTCCGGCTGATAAACGTTTAAAATACGCTTTCCTAACTAGACTACTTTTCTGTAGTTTTACAAAAAAAAATTCAAGTATCAGAAAATAGAATGTTGTCGATCCATTATTGCCATGAAATGGCCAAAAAGCCGATTCA
>JAEMWC010000333.1:745000-840949 GCA_016490735.1 Pachyseris speciosa | reverse complement strand
TAAATACAATTTGTTAAAAAGAACTTGTACCTTATAAGCTTGTGTTACTGTCCATATGCCACAGAGCTAGGGCAACCCTCACAGAATACACTCTACGATTTACAATGTTAAGTTGAAGAGACCTTAGAAGCACACCCTGGGGATCTATCCTTCTCATCGCCTCCCTTGTCCTCTCCCAAGACACACGTATATTTCTAGCTAAGAGAAAACCTCTCATCCTCCTCACTCCACAGTTTGGAAATTCTGAAGTTATTTGTCTGCATGTTTCGTCTAGTTGGTTATCCGAAATTGGAGTATAAACGGGGTACGTCCTCTGTTATGTTGGAGTTTGCCATTCTTCTCTGAATTGTCCGTATGCTCACAAAACATTGTTGCGATTTCCCCAGCCTTGAAACCAAATTCAAGCAGAAATTTTAAAGCTTCAGGTTGTATCTCAACTCGTGGTCTTCCTTTTGCGCCGGAATAAAGGAGAGGTGTTGGTGCAGTGGATGCAACCTCAGGAGGACCTTGCACGATAACCAATCCCCTACGAAGAACTGACAGAAGTTGTCCGCCATCTTGGAAAACACTTGTCGATCTTAAAAGGACCTCGATTATTTGCTCTAAGCGGAAAGAAATACAATCGTTCTCGATTCCATTGCTCACTTGCTGTAAAATCTCTCTTAAGGCACGCCTTAAGTACTGAATAAAGATGTCCCGTGGGGACAAACAAGGAACTTCTCGCTCGAAAACCATATCTCACCATTTCAAACAAGTAATGTCACAAGAACCCGAGTGAGCCCTGGATTCGAATTCTATTTTTTCATGTACGATGCCTTTCTGTATGATGCCTTTCCGTACGATGCCCTTGTGTACGATGCCTTTCCGTACGATGCCTTTCCCTACGATGCCTTTGTGTACGATACCTTTCCGTACGATGCCTTTCTGTACGATGCCTTTCCGTACGATGCCTTTCCCTACGATGCCTTTGTGTACGATGCCTTTCCCTACGATGCCTTTGGTACGATACCTTTCCGTACGATGCCTTTCTGTACGATGCCTTTCCGTACGATGCCTTTCCGTATACGATGCCTTTACGTATATTAATGCTTTTCGCCTTTAGTAGCTTTCTTCTTGTCAAATTTGACTTGTTGAATGTCTGATTCGACTAATTGTATTGCCATTTCTGTGAATTGAATTTTGTCATAGATATACCTTCATAGAAAACACTCGCGGCGGCCTTGCAATTTTCCTTGCTGCCACAGTTTCGCTTTGTGATCCCAAACTTTGCTTCAAGGCCTCAGCTAAAGAGCTAACAAGTCGTTCAGTGCTGTCTTCTTTTGATACGTCGCTTTTAGGGTCCGTCAATTCCATTTTTACTCCACCTTCAGCGCCTTTACTTTCCGTCTTCTTCTTATTGCCCATGATTTAATTCCCCGTTTACGTCGAAATTTAGCTTCGTTTGACGTGTTTCGAATCCCGGTCGCTGCCATCAGTGTGAAAGAATACCAGTTTGGACGTTCGGTAAGCTTTCCATATATTTTCACTCAGCACAAACTCAAACTACTCTACAATTCTCGCGTACACAGCGTCGCACGAGGTCAAGATCTCGTCGAAAAACTACTCACTCCAACTGTCAATCAAACTTCACCTGTTGATGTCACGCAACGCAAAGGGTCACTCATCACATCATCACCCCTCATCACATCAGTCTTTGATATACTTCTTCAAACACATGGTTCTTTGCGCTACAATCACAGATTCTAGTTCAAGCATTTTTAACCCTCCGTATTCTATGTCATTAATCAGAGCTAACCTCTTTATGTTATCCTTTCCTTTCCAAAGTCTGACTGCCTGTATGAGATCATTAGAGAAAAGAATACGTGAAGCTTTAGACATGAATGATTTGACTGCGATGATCACTTACATATTCATTCTTTAATTCGCAGTTCGAATATACGATTTTCATATATTCATTGAGTCATTTATTATTCACACACGGGTTTGTTAGGAACCAACAAAATGACAGCTCATGCACAGGTATCGCAGAGGTCATGGGTTCGACTGGCTCCCGTACAAGCCTGAATTTTTTTCAGGCTTTATTTTCACTACCTCTTAAGTGGTGTTCATAACTGCGATGATCACTCACATATTCATTCTTTAATCCGCAGTTCAAACATATAATGAATTTGTATTTTCCCAATAAGAGTGACCCTTCTCCTTTCCACATACCAGGACGTAACCAATCGATGAAATCGATGATCGATGACAATCGATGATAATCGATGCCAATTAATCGATTGATATTGATAATCGATGAACAATCGATCGTCCAGGTTGGTGTGATTATCGATTATCATCGATTGTCATCGATTTTCATCGATTGACATTGATTTTCATCGATAATCAATATCAATCGATTAATTGGCATCGATTGACATCGATTGTTGATAGATTCTATTTTCAGTCACGATCTCTAAAGGGCACACTCTCTTGAGGTATTTTAATGATTAAAACAAAGACAGCGTCTGGGACATCGGCAGAAGATCAGGTTTTATAGAACACTGATATTCAGTTCTGACTAAAGTTCACGGAAAGTTGCACAGCGCTAACATGCGTCTTTTGAAAGTTACAACAATCTAATTTTATTAAAGTACAATAAACTCGAACGTAACCTGTACACGCTTACAATTTAATAAAAAGGCGATTTTTTATGCGGCTGTTGTCATGATGATTTATGCTGTGAATTTTTTTTCTTTTACACTAGCGATGCCACTCAAAATCGCCCGCGTGATCCAGCGACTTGGACTCGAATCGCCAGACGTTAGGACCTTATACTAGACCTAACGACAAAAACGACATCATCTTTCTTTCTAAGAACCGAGTACGTACTTCACCACGTTTCTAAGACCTTTTCAGAGTGATCAAAATCGCGGTTAGTTGTAGCGCGAACGCTAGAAAAAAAAAGCCGTGGAATTGGCGCGACATAAATTTTGCGCAATAATCGCCTGTACATTTGGGCCTCATTAATTGGTAGAGTGTTAACTGTCTGCAACTTGACCAGTTTACAGGTATTGGTTTTCAAACAATAACTATGTTAACAGTTTAATAACGCTTTCAAAAAAACATGCCTCACACCTGTCTGTGGCATATTAGTTATTTCTCAACATGAACAACATGACTCATCGCTGTTACACTGTTATTACATATATCATCACAAAAGAAATTTACTTTCACTTGCGCAAGCATAAAACAAGTCAACAGCAATGCAAGCAGTATGGAAAACGTGGGGCGCTTTCCATTGAACAAAAATAACCGCTGGTCGAATGGAAAGCGTCGGACCACGTCCCAGAATTCTATGTCACGTGCATTAACATACTGAAGGTGCTTCGTCCACTTATTGGTTTTTCCGCTTGTCCACGTGAGCTAACGCTCAGTAGGGAGACTAAAACCGATATCTATCGCAAATGGAACACGAAAATTTCGGTAATTCTGGAAATTCCATCAAAGAGGGTGCACTCAAAACGAATTCCTAAATTTTCGGAAAATTTCCCGGAGCTTTGCCCGTTCCATTCGATTTCGAACCGGAAATCTCGAAAATTTTGGTTGAATGGAAAGCGCCCCTAGAACAACTAGGAGAAAAGATTAAATGTTGTTTTACAGTGCGTGCTATTTAGCATTGTGTTAAAATCTCGAGATCTCGGCCAAATCTCGGGACAACGTAACTATTCAGCTGATGAGACAGTGCAGTAAACTATTTGATCAGGAAAAACTTTTCAAGCCCAATCGATGGCAATCGATGATTCGTAAACACTTTTGTGCGATTATCGATTGGTCATCGATTGCCGATACCAATCGATGCCAATTAACTAACATGCATCGATTGGTATCGATTAATCGATTGCTTTTCCGATCATCGATTTTTATCGATTGGTTACGTCCTGCACATACTTAATGGTTTTATAATAGACTTAAAGATTGCTTCAAAATTGGCTTTTTTTCCCAGACAACTCATCATAGTCAAAATGCACACCCATATTTGAATTGATAGCTGCAGTTCATGCGGAAGCTGTTGAGATACATTATGATCCTTCAATCAATTTTAAACAACCTGCACAATTTTTCACTTCTTCATTCATAATTTTGATCCCTTGACTTTTATCATTTTGTCCAATATTACAAGCTATAACTTCAAAACTTAAAATAAACTCAAGAGGGAATAAGGTCCCGCTTGTCTAACCTCCTGTTCAACGCTTAAATAACCGTTATTTATGACGCAGCTTGAAACGTTTGAATAGAAACCAAATCCACGTTTTTCAAAAGAGCGAATCCCGTGCGCATTTAATGATATTTATTTAAATGTCGTCATTTGCTACCACTAACCTCGACTCTCGGAACTTTCAAAGGCCACAAACAGACTCCACAAAAAGCCTCATTACTATATTCCATGGTTTCAAAGGTGAAAATGCTAAAAAGCCGGCAACTGTTTATAACGAGTTCGGCACTCTCCAGTGTAACACCTCCAATTAACACCTTACTCAACAATGACGAATAACACACGGCAATATGGCCGAAACGTGATAAAAGGTGATCAGAAAAACCGTTGTGCCACCGTAGAACGGTGTTAGAGCTGATTGATTGTGTGATTATTTTCGGATAGCCGCATGCTCTGAGGCGTTGTTTGAATTTCACAAGGCAGTCTTACGCTGTTTTCCAACAGTTTGTTCTATAAGCAGTGTTATTGCTTGGACTGCACTAAAACCAATTTTTACGTCTGGAGAATGGCATCAGGTGAAATGTTTCAGTCGCGTGATGCATGATTTAATAAATAAAATCAGCGTGATCTGTGATAGGTACCACCTTTTTCCACCCCTTTTTGTAATACAAATGTGGTAGCATCGAGGGAGGTAAAAAGGGAGAAGCATTCACTCGCAGTCGCCTCCCCCCACCCCCCTCCCCCCCCTTAAGATTTCTACACTTCAGTTCCCTATTTCCACCTATCCTTTCCTTCTTTAATAGTTCAACTGCCCACATATTAAACATATTACATACTAAATGTATTACATACATTCCTGACAGCCTTACGAGAAGATTTTCGGCAGGATGAGCTATACACTGCGTGGAAACTCGAAAAAAAAGGCCAATTTTTTCAAGTTTCAATTCAGTTCTACCTTCCGTGCACTGAATGGTTCTTGGTAACGAAACTACAGCATTATTTGTTGTTATATCTAATTAGCATTCTGCGTACACTATGAATTCTACTTTGTACTTTGTGTCAATTTGAACTGAAGATGACAGAAGATCTGTTGAAACATGTTTTTAAAAATCTAAAACGTTGTGAATTTTCTTAAAATCGTGACACAAAGACGTTTTTTAGTCTTCGGAGTAAAGATAGAAGCTATAACAGGCTAGAATAGCATGACATTGCCCCCCTTTAAAAGCAAGATACACTTTCGATAAGGGGTGATTGCATAATTTATTTCTGGTGTCTACACACGTACCCGGCAACCGGGAACATACCCGGCAGTCAGAACTTCTAATTTTTACGGGAAATATTCAATTCAGTCTTCTGAGAATAGGCAATATTTATTTGTAGTACATGAAATTGTCGAGCCCTAGTCGACATACTTTGAAATCATAATTTTTTGACACTTAGAAAATAATCAATGCCCCGACATGCGGAGTGGACTCTCTTGGAATATTCACGAAAATTATCGCCGAAACCTCTCAAGCGTATTCAATCTATGTTCGGAAATGAAGTGGACGAATTCTTCGAGCTTGGGCATTCTTATATAGAATCTCGACTCACGGGCACGGTTTCAGATACCCGGTGGCAGAATTAGAAGTGATATTCTGACTGCCGGGTAGGTATCTAGTCTTTTGAAAACAAACCGGCTGACGGCTATGTAGACACTAGCTTTTCGAAATGGCGGCGTACTTTCAATCAACGCTCGTTTCCTTCAAACCAATCTCCCTCCACTCTTTGTGACCGCACATTCAGCACAAAGCTAAAACACGCGTCTTTACATGGTACAGCAAAACGGACACCAGAAAAGTAGGGAGACCCCAAAATCGGGAATGGTAGAACAATGGAACGGTAGCTAGCCGAATGACGGAATGACGAAACGGTTGAAAATTACCCTACATCCAAAAAGATGACACGGAAGAAAATCGCCCAGATCCTGATTTTCCATCGTTCCGTCATTTTCCCATTCCTAGTTTTGGGGTCTTCCTAAAGATATGAACGAGGACGGAAGAGCTTTCCTAGACACTTTGTAAACTCTCCTCAGCTCTTGCTCTCCTGGAGAGACCAAGGATGCCACCGCTCCCATCCCGTACTACAAGCATCTTAAACATCAGTGCATCCAGCTAGGAAACGCAACACTACGTTGCCGTAATAAGGAAAACATCTAGATATTTTCCTTTAGTAATACTGTTTTAAAGTCTAGCTGAACACTATTAATGCGACTGCTGCGAGAAACAGCACACAATATGGTGTGGACAGAGTCTCGGCTTGTTGCGGGCATTTAAAAGCTCCGTTAAGGTAATTCCCCGGAAAAGGATGTACTATTAAGACCTTTTCCAGACTTCACACAACTGATAGTCATGCATAGGACATTGAAAAAAGGCAATAAAAAGATGGATGATTTTTACGGAGTTGCCCGAGAAATGTTCGAAGCTTGAACAACCGAAAAAAGCCGTTATCATGTAGCAAAAACTATGAATAGTAGTGAAACCTAGAGCCTTATTGTATTGTGATTTCAAATTGTCCGATCTTGCAAATAATGTGAGGAAATTGGACAACTACGTCATCATCTCAAACTCCTTCCTGGCTCCAAACGCGGAGTTTCACGTCATTTATATATAAATAATCCAACTTTTACTATTAGACATTTTCCCCTTAAAATATGTTTTTCGTGTGCCTATTACGAGTACATAACACCAATAAAAAAGGGTGGTCACCGCGCTCGTTTCTTTACAACATGGTGACAAAGGGAAAATTTCAGCTGACAAAGCTCAATGTCAAGGCAAAAACGCAATGTTTCTAGTGTACGCGCTAAAGTGGCGCCATAAATTATGCGCAGTAAGGATGCGCCATGCAATTGTGAGGAATCACCTTAAGTGCACGCGGACAGGATGGTATGCCTGTGTCCTATATCATGTTAAAACGTAGACCGAGCAGCCTGAGTAATTTGTTTTTTTACCGTAATCTCATTCTTCTAGGCATGAAAAGTCTGATGTAATAAGGAAGAAATGATATCTCGATTGGTGTACGCTTAATTATCGTTGTCGTCCGACCACGGATACGGATACTGACGAACGAACAAGCACAGCAGCCATTAATGAAAAGCAAGTATAAAACCTTCGTTTTGGAATCACCTTTCTGCGAAAACAATAATCTTAAAATCTTTAAAACAACGACTTTAAAAAATTTAATGGGAGACTACGTTGTTCATTTTGTCATATTATTATTTCCAGCAAACTGTGTACGAAATTTCGTGAATTAAGACATTCAGAAAAACAGACAATAATCTTTCCTAAATGAAAATTTTTTTTCCAGATAGGAATGTTGCACATGCCTGAAAATTAAACGCGGTCAGTTTTCGTCTGGAGTAAATTTACGCATAGACGAAGCAAGCGAATTTCGAGTCACTTGAAGCACAATTTATTGCCTACATTGAACAAATTTCGCTACGTTTTTTTTTCATACACAGTTGCTTGGAATACAATAAATCGGTCAATTAAAGATATACAGTCAAGAGACATAAATATTCGTCACTTTCAATATGGCGGCGTTTGTTTATGTTTTTCCACGTGTTCGATTTGGCACAGCTTGCGACGTATCGAGGTTTGCAATGACCTCAGTATTTAGTGAGATGGCCCTTCATTTTGATGACATTGTCTAGTCGATCAGGAATGGAGTGGTAAAGCTTCCTTATGTATTACAAATCGATCTGCTGCCACACACTCTGAATCGCACGGAAGAGGTCATTCCTGGTTGTGATATTTGTCGTGGATTTTTTTAACAGTCTCTTGATGTAGAGCCAGATATTTTCTATTATATTCAAATCTGGAGACTGTGCTGGCCACTTCATGAAGGTTATTTCGTTTTCATTTTTGTAATTTTCTACGGCATGAGCTCTGTGAACGGGAGCATTGTCATCCATGAAGAGGTACTCATTATCTTCAAAATACCAGGCTATTACTGGCCACAGATTATTTTCTAGGATGTCAATGTACTTAGCGGAGTTAATGTTACCTTCTACAGCAGCCAAAGTTCCAACACCGTCATAGCAAATACATCCCCAGATCATCAAACTTATCTTGCGTTCAGGGCGTGGACAGATGAGGTGCGGATTGTACTTTTCGTCGTCTTTTCGCCAAATATAAACACGGTTGTTTGCACCGAGAACAATATGACTTTCGTCGGAAAATATCACTTTTCTCCAGTACTCGTCTACTGTGTGACTTTTTCGCTCTTTACACCATTCGACTCGCTTTTTGCGATTTACCTCCCGAACCACAACTTTCTTTTTCGCTGACCTTCGTTTATATCCTTCTGAGTGCAGAACCCTTTGCACAGTTTTCTTGCTGAAAGTTTGTGATTTGCACTCGTTGAGCTTCGACGTAATATCCTGTAAGTTTAGTCGTCTGTTCGCTTTAACCAGACGAAGTAAAGCATTTCTATCTCTATTTGTGAATTTCTTTTTCCTTCCACTTCGCTTCAAATTCTCCACCGAGCCAGTCCTTTTGTAGTTGCGTAGAACGCTTGTGATAGTCGTTCTTGGAATGTTCAACAGTCTTGACAGTTCAGCTTTGTTTTTCACTGATTCTGACAGTGCAACAATCAATTCCTTCGTTTCTGTAGTTAGTTCAACACTTTTTCGGCCCATAGTAGTTGGAAAAATATTTTTCAAACAACAACATAAAAAATTATCAACCTTTGATCAACACAATTCGACGTCTCGACGGAAAGGAAAAGCAAGGTGATATCTCTTAAACAAACCGCTTGTAATTTCTCTCTGTACCGAGCTTTGCAAACAATTTTTCAATCTTTTGTTAAGTCTCTTGTTTCTTTAAATTTTCTGTGTTTTTTCCCGCCTAAAAAGACAAATGGCGCGGCCTGTCCCAGGTTTTCCCGCTCTTAGTGTGCAAACGCAGGTAGAAATTTCTCGCGCCATTTTCGAAAGTGACGAATAATTATGTCTTTTGACTGTAGCTCGATACAAATTCACATTCAAAGCTGTAATTTGCTTGGCAAGGTGGATTCCCAAAAGCACTGAAATATTACCGAGAAAGTCGACAATTCTTGTGATGATTCGCAGTGATTCGCGAAGCACCAAAACACAATCTTGAACTGATTTCCACTGTTTAAGCTGTCGAGTGTTCCTTAGAACTTGTTCTTTCGATTTACAATGTTAAAAAGCTGTTTTCCTTCCGAAAAAGGCACACTAGTATCTTGAACTGATTCACTGTGCAATAGACGGCAGCGTTGCCCAGGGAGTTTACACCAAAATTTACCCCCCTTTTCAACAGACAGCTAGCTATAAGTCGTTCATTGCGCTTGCGCGCATTCACGACTTAAAAAGAAATGTGAAGATGAATTAAGCTGATATTATCCTTCTGAATACAGAAAGACTAGCCGAGGTGGCAGATGTATTGCCATAAACGTCATATAAAGGAAATGACAAAAAATGAATGACCTGGCACATATAAGGCACACATGAGGCCACCTTTCATGAGATATTGAGAATCTTTTGTAAAAGGCCATAAACCTCCTTATCTGTGGCAGTTTGAAAGTTGATTAAATCAAAGACGATTACACTGATTCTTAAGCAGCATTCTCTGATTTGTGACGAATCTTTTTTAACCCCAGTTATGTTGTCTATACAACAGTCCGATTTCCGTAGAGAGGATGGTAAGGATATCATTGAGGTGTTGTTACGATCATGAACTGTTTTCGTGCTTTTCCTAGAGGTGAACATCATTTCTAACGCTGTCTGTGATAGGCTAGAAAAGTTGAAATCTGCGTAATTTAAGCAACAATGGAGCGACTGGATAGCGGTGACATCAGCGAGATCTTTCTTGGTTCCCATCGTAGAGTCCATGAAAGCACTGATGGTTTTGATTTCGCCTTGGTTGTGGTTCATGTTATCGCTTGTGTTCTTCCATGGGCCCCAGGAACCTCCATGAAGAGCAGGGTTCGCGTGAGGGTCTCTGTCAGGATACCAAACAGGCAATGACTTTGTTTGGTGCTCGAAGATCCTATACAGTAACTTTCGAACTATGGCAAGGTTGTTATTTGCAACATTATGGTATTCACACGGATCTGTCAATGAAAAATGGAACATTCTTGTAAGGTCAACACTTTTATAGTGAAAATATTTAAATGTCGTTTCAAACCATAGCAGAAAACTAACAGTCATTTTCTTTTTCTACAACCTGGATGGCATTTGTATTTGTATTTTTATAAAGCAGAAATCGCATCGAAAGGCAAGTTTTTATGTTGTTATGTATCGTAAAGTAAATTTGCATTTTAATGATATTTTTAATTGATAGAGCGGACGAACAGTATTACCTGGTTACAGGAGATTAACGTTTGTGTCAATTGAGATATTTCAAATGAACGTCAAGTGAAATTTTGGTTGAGAGGAAGGCAATCTAAGCGAGCAAGAAGCCTTCATGTTCTCTGCGCAAGTTCAAAAAAGGAAGTAAAACTCAACTTTGGATTCGAGCTCGATTTCGATTCGGACTTTACATTTCGGAATAATGGCGTAATAGATTGTTTTGGAAATTTACGGATGTCCTCTAACAAACACAGTTGAGCACTCTAACAAACACAGTTGAGCGTAAGAATTGTATTGTCACTGTATATAAACACCGTACTAAACGAGGACCTCAGGTCAACAACAACCTTGAAAAGAATTGGCAAGAAATTGATACAGTCTCTAAAAATAACAATGACTCCCGACATCTCTGGGAAAAGTGACGCCATGAATTATAGTGTGAGAAATGGAAATACAGTGGAACCACGATTTTAACGAGTCTCTGTATAACAAAGTCAAAGATATAACGAACGATATTCTTCAGTCCGACCTTTTAAAATGCGTGGAAAAGAACCTCGGTATAACGAACCAATTTCCCTAGTCTCGTGTCACATCGTTAAACCGAGGTTCCACTAGAAAACGCCCTTTCGCGTCAACGGCCACTTAGGATTTGGCCGACTGTCCAAAGCATGTTTGGTGATCCGGGAGGTCACACATGGACGACGATGGCATTCCACTGACGCGTACCGCGCCGGTCCACACCCCAAGCCTTGGCTCTCAAATTTGTTTACCCTCGACGTCTCTTGGCTTACAGGATTAGTGTTTGAGAGCTGCTATGCGTTCCAGCTTATTGGTCCCGTTTAGAAATTCCTACGGGAACAGAAAGCACCGTGCACCATTGTCGTACCGGAAAGATTCCCAAGGCAACGTAATAGCGGACTTGTGGACTGAATATTCGGGCGGAAGATGTGCTAAGGCCATCGTGCTGAATCTTTCCACAAATTCGATAAGAACAATCGTTTTGCCCATTGAAATGATAACCGATACCAATACAATGTATGAAACAGGATTCCCTTTTCGCCTTTGGCGTTTATACTCTCAGAATGCAAAGACTAAATCAAAGCGTGGTAAAAACATTAGTGACGCTACAGACTGTGTTATCATGTTTGCCATGCCATCTTAGCATTCGTCATCAGAGTACACTGATATGGCTAAACTGAATATAGTTGTAATGGCCGCGAGTAGCATTGACTTTGCTCTCGGAAAAAAGGCAATTAAAGAGAAAACTTTTTGTCTTGGCCATTCAATAATCTTGCCGAACTCAATGTTAAAAGAGTAAAGTCGCGGATATCAATGTAACGCGAACATAGTAAGGCAGGTAAATAGGTATCACTGGTCTTGAACTTACCTTTACTAATGTCAAATAAGCACGGAAAAACGTTAGTATCACAATCAGCTCTTTGATTTGCATGTCCAAGCCCACAGTCAATGATGGCACCGGGCAGCGTACGGAGTTTGGTTGTTTGACTCGGTTCTCCACTGACGTTATATCTAGGATACCAGGTTGCTTTATAGACGGCATCCTGATTGACAATTAACTTGTACTGATTGACTCGAATGGCAGCAAATTTGCGAACAGGATCCACGTTGTGCAGTACCTACAACATAGAAATCGCACTTCATATGAAGGTTTTTGCCAATAACAAGTATCATAAAGACTGTTTTTTGACAAAGGCAATCCATCCTTGTGACCTAGCGCTCCTTGTGGACTACGCGCTGTAGGAGGTATTATAAAAAAGGATGGATACTGCACAAAACATAACTGATAAACCCAACCCTCAATAGCGTCCGCAATCCGACCTACATGGTCCAGCTGCCTACTTAGGTGCTCAATCTTACAATATCTCCTTCTTCTTCAAACGTAACTAAGGCACATAATTTCTTGGAAGCTTATACACACGTTCTAACAGTCGAACCCCTTTCACAGACCTGATTAATCAATATTGTATTGACGTTGTAATTTTAGGACTGTTTTTTTAAGGTAATTTTATTGTAAGCTCTAAAGGGCTATAGGGACTTAGCGCTCGAGAAGTTTTATTATTATTATTATTATGAGGATTTTTTTATCACACCATTAGTTGTATTGGTGGTCACATATTCCTAGATCATCAGGCTATTTCCCATAGCCTTAGATGTCTAAGGTCCTTCTTAAGATTCTTGCTGTGTCCAACAAGCAGGCTTTCTGGAGTAGGTTGATTTAACTGATGGTCTGTTTGAATTCTGAAATCCCAAAGTAGCTTCACTTGGTCATTTTCTACCACTGCCTCTGGGGAATGGTCGTACCACGTTTCGTTGCACTGCAGGTCATAATTCTGGCAGAGTTTCCAGTGAACAACTTTAGCAACTTGATCATGCCTCCAGGTCTTATTCTTATGAGTGGAACCGGTAAAAGTAAATTATAATTATTTTACAGTATGTAAGTTCTCATATTTAAATACTTAAAACGATATTATTTAAGTGCCTATGAAGCGAAATTTGTTTCTCGCTAATTTTAAAGTTTAATCCATAAAACTCAACGTTCCAAAATTTGAGGTGCTCTTGATTAAAAGTGGCGATTTTACAAGCGTTTGAAGTTGGGCTATTTTGTCCTCATATTTAAATCGCGCGGCCAAAAAGACACTTGACAGTAGCTGTGACGTAATTTTGGGGACAAGTATTCCAACTATTTCACTATATTTCTTAAGCGCAAACACATTTTTGTACCATCATTTTTGTACCATCATTTTGTCACATCATAGAATCGACCCAGACCCCTGACCATTTTTAAAGGCAAAATAGCCCAACTTCAAACGCTCGTAAAATCGCCAATAATTTTTAATCACGAGCACCTCAAATTTTGAGATTCTTGCGTTTTTAGGGGTAAACTTTAAAATTAGCAAGAAACAAATTTCGCTTCATAGGCACTTTAAAAAGTTTCCGGTTTTTTGTTTGTCTTCTGTTTAGCGCCTTAATTTTTATACAGAACATCAAGGTCGAAGGGTGTCCAAAATCTGTAAAGAATGTTGATTCGTATTTCTTTTTGAGTCACACATATAGTTATAGTAAGTATAATTGTATTTTGCAGTTCAGTCCACAAAATATCCATACCTGCCCCACAGAAGGTCAATGAATATTGCAAAGGGGAGGGGGTGAGAGGGCAAAACCAAAAGGTTTTGATTGAAATGTGTGGAGTTAAATTGGAAATTCCAGAGGGTTGGGGCCACTACAAACCAAAAAAAACCTTCCATGGGGGAGATATGCATATTTTCTGGAACCACACATTCAAACTGACACAATGCTCCATGGTCATTGCTTTGCTCACACTGCTAGCATAAAATAGCAGTAATGTCTTCTTCTTAATGTTAAACTTCACTGTCCTTATTGAGATACAACATCATGTCACAGCAGAACTGATATAGAGGCAAACTCTTCAGTTATGACACAAGTACCAATAGGTTGCTTTAACCTAATTTTTTTTGGATAGTTTTACGTTGACCTAAAAGGATCAGTAACAACTTGGGCAAATTTTATACAGTGAGAACTGTTCAGGGTTCTGCATCATATCGGGGCAAAATGTAAGGTACAGGCTGATAATAAATAAAATTGAGAAAAGTTGTCATCTCATATGCTGCAGGCCTGATTAGTTGTCAACTTGACCAATTTTTGTGTGCCAGAAATTACAAATTAGGCATATTCAAATCTGGCTGTGACCACATATTCCAGTTATAACCGAATGCAGGCTGTAGTTACAGGCATATATGTATATTTTCCCCTTATACTTGTGTTTGCTAATGCCGGCGTATAAAAGACTAACGTAACATAACATTTGTTTTCACGCATGCCACCACTGTTCAGTGTTGGTGGCGCATATGGATATAACTTACCAACATGTCATAATATTATTTGTCGTACTTTGTACTCAAGCAAACATAATTATTTTCAAAGACATATTTGTACACCAAAAAAAATGCTAGTAGAGTTGAGCAGTTTTAACTCGAACAATTTAGAAACTAATTAGATGAATCAAGAAATGCTAAGCTGAATATTGAAATAAACAAAACAATCAAATAATTTAAATCTGATCAATGTTACTGGAGGTAATGGTGATCATCAAACAACAACAATAGTAAAAATTAAATAAAACAATGGCATGAAAGTTGTTTTCTGTAGTAACAACTGTTCAGATACAATGGCACACTTATTATGAAAACAGGAAATTCTCCTGTTTGTGCACTAATATCTAACATATTCTGAAGGACAAATTTGCGCATAAAAAATGCTTGAAGAGTACTGCAGTGGTAAATTCAATAATCAAGCCTCCATAGAAAAAATTAGATTCAAGAATACCGCTTTTGAGATCAAAATGCTAAAGAATTTGTTATCCAGAACGAGGTTAGTGAGGCCATTTTGGATACAAAGAAAAGAATAATCTAAAGGCAGCCATTTTTGCATATGTTCTATTGTGAAAATCAAACAACAACAACAATGTTAAAATTAGTTAAATCAATTGTAAAAAATTTGTTTTCTGTAATAAAAATCTTATTTTTATTTCACTCTTAGCATAGCCAAAAAAACTAAAAACAACCTACGAATTCTGTTATGCAAAACATGAATATCTTAAGTTGGAATTTTTTTCAATGCTTCACCAAATAGAACAAACACATTTTCTGATAAGAAAGATTAATTCAGTCCTTGCTTAAATTTATTTATATTCAAGCTTTAACCCATTGGCACCCGTGCCGGCCAAAACCGGCCGTAAAAAACTCCCATGCTTCAAAACATTGCAACTTTCTCAATCGCACGAATATTGCCTTAACTGTTAGTTGTGAGCACGAAATGGAATGCCCTTTAAATTTGGATATCCAATAAATGCAAGAAACGTAGCGATTTTTACCAAATATGGCCTTTTGAGTTTGGACAAGAACGAAACTGGCCGTTTTTAACGTCAAAGAGAAACAACAAAAATGCCCCTTTTTGCCTTCATGTTTTTTAGGGAAATCATCGTGGAAAAACCAAAATTCAACCATCATAACGAAATTCAATCCTTTTTCTAGCTTAGAAATGACTTTTTTTGTTCATATTCTTCTCCCGAGCGTAGATACAGCCTTTTGTTCCAGTGCATTCGGGCCTTCCCGACATTTTCCACATCTTGAGCGCATTGCATGCTGGGAACTAACGAGAATTTTTGACAGCGCCCGTTCCTTCCCCCAATTCTTTCACAGCAGCCACTCCGACCTACCGCCAAAATTTCCTGCTCGTGGTCATCTTCAGTACACAGAAATTCCAAAATATGTGGCGGTAGGTCGAGAAATTCATCAATAGTCGAGTCCCAAAGGTACTAAGTGTTCGACCGGCCAAATTCCCAGTTCGTCGATTAACAAGCCAAATTCAACAACAAAGTACATCACCTTGCTCGATTCTTTGAGAAAGTGGACTCTTAGCTACCGTCACGCTTAATGATGCTCATCAGGCAGCCGCTAAAGATGAAAAATGGCTGTAAATTTAGCAGAAATCGCAAGCAAACCGAACTTGGGCCATTGTTGTCGCTTCACGGATAAAAAATAGCTACGTCAAAATGACGTTTTCAGAAACCTTGAGCCTCCAGTGGCTTAGGACAGCACCACTTTTCCCTGGTAGTTCAAATAAAGAGTCACGAATTGCTATTCATCGTTTATAGGTGGAAAATCACTCCGAAAATGTAAAAACCTGCGGTAGTCAATGGGTTAATAATTCTCCTTCCATGAACCGATTGAAGTCAACTAAATCATGGACAAACTTGCTCTGTTGTTGAGACTAACTGAAGAAAAAAGAGCCGGGTCAAATATGATTCCAGATTCAATTCAGGACTCATCACAAACTAAAGCTACACCTCCAGGTAAAAGGAATGAAAAAAGCTAGGTAAGCAATTTAAGCTGGTCATAAATTGATCAGTTACCAGGCATGTGGTTAATGCATTTTGCTATCAAAAGGTGCAGAGTAACTGCTAATAAATTGGTAAGAGTTGTCATCTCAGACGCTTAACGCCCGGCCTGGTCAACATGAATAATATTTTCTCCTAACAATTACAAATTAAGCTTATTCTTATCTGGCTGTGCCCACATACGGTGTATTCCAAGCATGCTTTTGATGTTGCTGATAAAACTACAGCCATCAGTCGTGAGTTTTTATCGTAATGAAAATTGTCAGATATATTTTTCCTTTGTTGTGTCAATATTAATGCCTCATACACATAACAGACCACTGTCACATAAAAATTTGCTTTCATGCAAACCTTCACTGTTCAGAGTGGAACATATGGAAATACTGGCACATATGGAAACACTGTAAGTTATCATTTTTTGTCAGGTGCTCTTTGCACAAAAAGAGGGGGCAGGGGCTTAATAGAGCTTTTATGGTAGCTTACACTGGCATAAAAATATTTTGATAAGCAAAATGCATTTTTTCACTCCTTCATCAAATAAAACAAACTATTTTCTCATAGATAAATAAAGGGGATTAGTTTCTAAAGAAACTGTGGTGCTGCGTCGGTGGGGGAGTGAAACACGAAAATTTGGTTTATCAACGGAGTTGATAATGTAAATTGACCACCGTACAGGGATTCGATTAGCTGACGTTTCGAGCGTTAGCCATTCGTCGGAGCGAATCGAGGAATTGTGGGTTGTGTATGGTTTATACACAGAAAATGGAGCTACCGGCGCTATTGGTGATAACACGGTAACGTGAAAAACAGGAATAAATTAATTGAATGAAAAGTGCTCGTTCATACCGTGGGGATTAAGAGTGCCGATTTGAAAGATCAATTTTTGCTCGAGGTTTTTACGGCTTCCAGTGGTACATTGATGTAGGGAAGGGCCGGAGATCGACATGTGTTGTTTGGAATGGCTAGGGAGATTAAAATGCCGAGCAACTGGTTTGGATGCATCTTTGTCATCTTTCTCAACATCACGAAGATGTTCTCGGAATCGGTCACCTAGTCGTCTTCCTGTTTCGCCGATGTATAACTTTTTGCATAATGTACAGGTTATGCAATAGATAACATTTGCGGAGGTACACGTGAAACGTGAAACAGATCGCTTAAGGCCCGATATTTTGTCAGTGTTTTGAATCAAGGGCAAGTTTTGCATCGCGAGCGCGCGCATTTAAAAATGTCAGCATGGCATAGCTAATGCTCAGACTCAAGTACCCACATATCAATAAAACAAGCAATGAAAACGGTAAGCTTGTGGGATGTGGATCATATTAATTTGTGAAGTATCCTTGTCACTCCAGCCGAAATTCCTTCGCCGCATTCAGTTAAAAGCTTTTTTCCACGACAAAGAAGATGATTCTAACACCTCTGACAAAGATATTTTTGAAACACTTCACAAATCAAAAATCATTAAAACAAGCAATGAAAACAGACAGCTGCTTTTTTTTTTTTGATAAAATTTATTTACACAACGGCCAAAGGGTCGTTGATAAAAAGAGCAAATACAATACAATATGACGACGAACGCAAAAAGAAAAGCACTAATTACAAAAGATCAAGTTCAAAATGACAATTGCATAATTAGTACACAAATTAAAGCATCACTAATTAAAGGACATCACTAATACCTGTTAAAAGAAAAATTGCAGAAACCGGACAAGAATATGCCCTGAGAGAGGAAGGAGGATTACAACCTACAAATTAAAGACAATCTCGTTATCTGTATTGACAGAGCAACTAATATTATTAGTGGACCAAAAAAACCTAACTCTGTAAAAAGCATCACAGCGGATACGCAATTTGACATCTTTAATAATCATATCAATGATGGCGCGAGAATCTAAAACGTTATTTCGGAAAGTCGCTAGGTTTCGGGTTCGCCAAAATAAAAACAAGATCGAAACAACTAAATAGTGAAAGATAGGAAGAGTAGGGGAAGACAGAGCATCAGAGAGAGGAAAGAGAACAGAAGAAAAGGATAACACAAAAGGAGAGCCCCGAAGACGAGAAAGAAAGGGAACAAAATAATTCCAGACCCGGATCACTCTAGGACAGGAAACAAAACAGTGTTCAGAAGTTTCCTTGCGCCAGCACACAGCACAATATTAAGAACTAATATAACCCCAGGATTTAAGAATGGACCTGACACGAACTGCATTATGCAAGAGAAGCCATAAGACATAATTTTTGCGATTTTCAATTAACTTATTAAGGCGCGATTTGCGCCAAACCGAGGTCCACCGCTCTATGGGACGCCCCACAACAGACTTCCACAAGCCGGCACACCTAGGCGAAGCACGTGGGAAATCAAATAAAAGCAAATAAATTTCCTTACAAGAAAGATCGTCAGGCAACGCACCATACTTATCAAATAGCTGCTGGAAAATGTTTAGAGATCTACGGTAAAAAAGAGAAGGCTCCGATGAAGACGGAACCAGATTCGAAGCAAAAGCAAATCGCGCGTCAAGTCTTGCTAGGCGATTCCCGATAATGCCATTTGTGGCCACCAAAATTATCGCGGAGACTACAAAAACAAGACAGACGAAGACTAACACATTTAGAACGAAAGTCAACAACGTTTAAGCCACCAAGTTGGATAGGCGCGCAGCAACGCTGCCGAATTACGCTCTCCGTTTAACCTTTCCACACAAAAGACCACACACAAAAGACCATACGAGACGATGAAAACGATCACAAACCCAATTGGCAGGCGCGATAATTTTGGCCACGTGCCAAAACCGGCTAGCGCCAAGTACATTAACAATCATTGCACGGCCTGAAAAAGACAGCTCTCTCTGTTTCCATAAATTAAGAACGGTTTCTAGTTTGTCAAGCTTCGATTTCCAGTTATCCGACTCGATAGATACTAAGCCATTTGAAAAATAAACCCCTAAAATTTTCATTTTCGATACCCAATTTAAACCGAAGGGAGAGGCGCCATTCGTTCTCCACCGCCCAAGCCCCATAGCCTCTGACTTGGAGGAGTTGAGCTTGGCGCCTGAGCCTAGTTCATACTTATGTACAACACGCAAAAGATGACAGAGAGAAAGCTCGCTTTTAACAAAATTAGTGGCATCATCGGCGTACTGGGAGATTTTAAATTGAAGACCCCCAGCTCCGGGAAGCCGGAAGCCCTCGATTTGCTTCCATTTCCTGATTTGAGTTGACAAAATCTCCGATACCAAGACACAAAGAAGGGGAGACAGGAGACAACCCTGCCTCACTTCCCTCTCAAGGAAAACGGCGCTAGTGAGATTGCCATTACAGATAATACGTGAAAAGACATCATTATAAAAGAGACGCACCCAGCGACAAAAGGAAGGACCAAAACCAAATTTAGAAAGAGTGCGCATAAGAAAACCATGGTCAACGCAATCAAAAGCTTTTTCCTGGTCTAGCGTAACAAGAATGCCAGTTTCATCAGTTTTGTCAACCATATCGAGTGTATCACGGATTGACTGTAAGTTAGAATAAATCGATCTTCCCACTACGCCGCACGTTTGATCGTGATGAACAATAGAACTCATCACCGGTTTTAAACGCTCTGTGATTACCTTGGATGCCAGTTTATAATCTGTGTTTAGGAGAGATATTGGACGCCAATTTTTGGGCAATCGCCTATCATCCTTTTTGTACAGCAAGCGCAAGAGGCCCTCACGCTGGCTGTCAGTTAGGACCCCCAAACGATAGTTTTCGTTAAGAACTAAAACGAGAATGTCGCCCAAATCATCCCAGAAAGACAGATAAAATTCAGGCGGAAGACCATCAGACCCAGGCGATTTACCAGTCTGAAGGCCTTTCAGGGCAGAAAAAACCTCATCCTTCGTTATTTCACCCTCACAGCTTTCGCGTTCAAGGTCCGTTAATGAAAATTCAAGGTCGTCAATTATTTCAGCTTGAATCTGTACGTCAAGGTCATCTTTGGTGAAAAGATTTTTATAAAAATCGACAAGAATAGACTCAACATCAGACTATAACGTTTTCTCCACACCATTTGAATCGAAGAGACAATCAAACGAATTCTTCTCAGCTCGCTTTTACTCGAGCCGAAAGAAATACCGAGTTGGTTTTTCACCTTCCTCGATCCATTTGGCACGTGAGCGAATTTTCGCGCCCTCCGCCTCTCGTAATAGGAGGCACGAAAGGGCACTTTCGAGGTCTCTTATTTCTGAAGACATAGAATGGTCACTTTGTGAAAAGGCATGCTTGGCCCAGATTAAACGTTTAGTCAAGCGATTACGTTCGAAATTGGCAATTTTATGCTTACGCTAAGAAAAACCAATGCATGCGTTGCGGATAACAAGTTTTAAACTATCCCACCATTTCCCCAGAGAACACAAATCAGCAATACGACCCTTGTGACTATTAATGAGCGCTGACAATTCACGCTTAAAGTCTACATCAGACAAAAGGGCAGTGTTAAATTTCCAAATACTGTTTCGAGGACAAGGGCGATTATCAACAGACAGATTTAAAACAACAAAATCATGGTCCGAAAAAGGACACGGTAAAACTTTGTTTAAGCAAACGTATTTCACTAAACTTTGAGACACCAAAAAATGATCAAGGTGCGATGCCTGAGAACTGTTAGCCCAAGTAAAAGAAATTCCACGAGGATTTTGTTTACGCCAAATGTCAACAAGTGAGCAATCAGACATGGAATTATGAAGAACACGTTTATCAGGCAGGCGATTTTCAGAGCAATGCAAGCGATCAAGAACATTATCAATATAATTAAAATCGCCAGCGATCAAACGAACAGGAGAAAGAAAATAGGAATGTAATCCTTCGAAGAAGGCCCTGCGCTCAGAAACGGTATTTGGAGCGTAAATGTTTACAATATTAAATTTGTGTGACCCCAAAAGCACCAATGCACTAATAACTCTGCCATCAGAATCAAATACATATCGAGAAATCTTGCCCTGGAATCTAGGAGAGACAAGCAAGCCAACACCGGCCGACCGGCCACTCCCAAAAGACCAGAGACAATCACCAGACCATTTCCGTGCAATTTTATCAGCTTGTAATTTGCAAGAGACATGAGTCTCCTGTAATAAGACAATATCAAAATCAGCCCGAGACAATTCGTGTAAGGCTAGATCACATCTAGCGGGGGTAATGAACCCCCGAGCATTTAAGGTGGCAACTTCTAGCATTGGCGCTAATGGCGACCCCTCCTCCTCCTTCGCACTCTTACCCACTCAGACGCATCATCAGAGTCAGATTCAGAGTTATTGCTGTGATCTCGCTCACGGTTTCTTGATCTATGACGGCTATCATCCCTATAGTAATCCCGCTCGCGACGGCAATCGCGATCCCGATCGCGGTCCCGCGTCGAAGCATGGTCGTACTCACGGTCCCGGTGTCCATCGTGTTCACGATCATACTCACGGGACTCGCGTGGACGATCGCGAACCCGCTCACTGTCCAAGGATGCATCAGCATTTTTTCGAGAGTTTCTTTTACGATCTTCCTTCTGATTATCCTTCCTCTTTTCTTCTTCCTTCCTCCTGTCCTCTTGCTTCCGTTCCTCTCTCTTCCTCTCCCTCTTCTCGGGTGCTACCGTCGCACTATTCATCTTAGGGCAATTTCGCTGAGCCTTTTTACCACTGGAATTCAATTGAGTAGATGCCCCGCCCGACGCGGCCCCCGCAGCGCGAATAGCCTCGACTTGTTCCGGCGAACGCGAGGCCACACTCGCGTACGAGGGCGACGCGGCCGGTTGGGAAATTACGGTCGGCGGGGAAGTTACGGTCTTTGCAACATCAGCATATGATGAATTGGAAGGCTGAACATCAATGTTTGCACTGTACAACAAGAATGGACAATCCAGGGCGGGATGCTCATTCGAACGGCAAATACAACACCGAGTAGACTCCTAGCAATCCTCCATGCGGTGTCCAGGTTTCTCACAATTGAAACAACGAACAGAGGAACAACTCGCGGCCAAATGATCAGAATCCCCGCAACGACGACAGGTCTTCGGTTGACCTGGATACCAGATACGAATAAACTCGCCTGCAATAAAAACAGTGGACGGGATGTCCATCTGAAGGCGCATTCGATCAGTACGAATCCCATTAAAAATAGAAGACGCAATTCTATCTCGACGAAAAGAAAAAACCTTACCGTACGCTGAAAGCCGCCCAATTAAAATTGTATCCGGCAATTCGGTCGGAGCTTCGAAAACTTTAACAAGCACCACTTTCCTTTCACAATCTCCCAAGAAAACTTGGCAACCATTGATCCAAACTACTTGAAGACCGAGGGCAACATTTTTAGCGTCACTAGATTCAAAGGACACAATCCACGTGTTGTTTGAAGCGCGGCGCTGTATTGAATTAATCGTGTCAATGTCCAGGCCCGCTTTGTCAAGCCCTTCTAGAATGTCTTGGCTAGAGCAGAGGGTGTCTATTGTGAAGTACACAGATAACTCCTTCTTCAGACGTACACCATTTTTTCCAAACGACCACGTGTTGCCGGGGACTTTAGTAAAACGAACCCCGCTCGGATATAAATCCTGCAAAACACTCGGTGCAGGAACGAAATCTTCTCGTTCCTCAGCCTCTAGGGACTTGGACCCCTGGGAAGTATTGTTTTCCTCGGAAAATAAGACCGGCGTTTCGGCGATAACATCAACATCCACATTCTCATCCGCTCTCGCCTTCTCATCCGCTTGATTCTCGTCATCTTTTGTCATGCTGACAACTTGGGGGGTGAAGATTGTGCTATGTGGGCCAATCAGCAGTTATCCCAACTTGTTAGGCCTCATCAGCATGGCATAGCTAATGCTCAGGCTCAAGTACCC
Source organism: Pachyseris speciosa (assembly GCA_016490735.1). NCBI lineage: Eukaryota > Metazoa > Cnidaria > Anthozoa > Scleractinia > Pachyseridae > Pachyseris > Pachyseris speciosa. The sequence goes on along the minus strand of JAEMWC010000333.1, from coordinate 817,608 downwards.
ACATATCAATAAAACAAGCAATGAAAACGTAAAGCTTGTGGGATGTGGCTGGAGTGACAAGGATACTTCACAAATTAATGTGATCAAGTAAGCTGAAGCCACTCTAAGGGCACTAAGGCCACAAGGATAATCAGAAGGAAGATCGTAAAAGAAACTCTCGAAAAAATGCTGATGCATCCTTGGACAGTGAGCGGGTTCGCGATCGTCCACGCGAGTCCCGTGAGTATGATCGTGAACACGATGGACACCGGGACCGTGAGTACGACCGTGCTTCGACGCGGGACCGCGATCGGGATCGCGATCGCCGTCGCGAGCGGGATTACTATAGGGATGATAGCCGTCATAGATCAAGAAACCGTGAGCGAGATCACAGCAATAACTCTGAATCTGACTCTGATGATGCGTCTGAGTGGGTAAGAGTGCGAAGGAGGAGGAGGGGTCGCCATTAGCGCCAATGCTAAAAGTTGCCACCTTAAATGCTCGGGAGTTAATTACCCCCACTAGATGTGATCTAGCCTTACACGAATTGTCTCGGGCTGATTTTAATATTGTCTTATTACAGGAGACTCATGTCTCTTGCAAATTACAAGCTGATAAAATTGCGCGGAAATGGTCTGTATGTATTTGATTCTGATGGCAGAGTTATTAGTGCATTGGTGCTTTTGGGGTCACACAAATTTAATATTGTAAACATTTACGCTCCAAATACCGTTTCTGAGCGCAGGGCCTTCTTCGAAGGATTACATTCCTATTTTCTTTCTCCTGTTCGTTTGATCGCTGGCGATTTTAATTGTATTGATAATGTTCTTGATCGCTTGCATTGCTCTGAAAATCGCCTGCCTGATAAACGTGTTCTTCGTAATTTCATGTCTGATTGCTCACTTGTTGACATTTGGCGTAAACAAAATCCTCGTGGAATTTCTTTTACTTGGGCTAACAGTTCTCAGGCATCGCGCCTTGATCATTTTTTGGTGTCTCAAAGTTTAGTGAAATACGTTTGCTTAAACAAAGTTTTACCGTGTCCTTTTTCGGACCATGATTTTGTTGTTTTAAATCTGTCTGTTGATAATCACCCTTGTCCTCGAAACAGTATTTGGAAATTTAACACTGCCCTTTTGTCTGATGTAGACTTTAAGCGTGAATTGTCAGCGCTCATTAATAGTCACAAGGGTCGTATTGCTGATTTGTGTTCTCTGGGGAAATGGTGGGATAGTTTAAAACTTGTTATCCGCAACGCATGCATTGGTTTTTCTTATCGTAAGCATAAAATTGCCAATCTCGAACGTAATCGCTTGACTAAACGTTTAATCTAGGCCAAGCATGCCTTTTCACAAAGTGACCATTCTGTGTCTTCGGAAATAAGAGACCTCGAAAGTGCCCTTTCGTGCCTCCTATTACGGGAGGCGGAGGGCGCGAAAATTCGCTCACGTGCCAAATGGATCGAGGAAGGTGAAAAACCAACTCGGTATTTCTTTCGGCTCGAGCAAAAGCGAGTTGAGAAGAATTCGTTTGATTGTCTCTTCGATTCAAATGGTGTGGACAAAAACTCACAGTCTGATGTTGAGTCTATTCTTGTCGACTTTTATAAAAATCTTTTCACCAAAGATGATCTTGACCTACAGATTCAAGCTGAAATAATTGACGGCCTTGAATTTTCATTAACGGACCTTGAACGCGAAAGCTGTGAGGGTGAAATTACGAAAGATGAGGTTTCTTCTGTCCTGAAAGGCCATCACACTGGTAAATCGCCTGGGTCTGATGGTCTTCCGCCTGAATTTTATCTTTCTTTCTAGGATGATTTGGGCGACATTCTCGTTTTAGTTCTTAACGAAAACTATCGTTTGGGGGTCCTAACTGACAGCCAGCGTGAGGGCCTCTTGCGCTTGCTGTACAAAAAGGATGATAGGCGATTGCCCAAAAATTGGCGTCCAATATCTCTCCTAAACACAGATTATAAACTGGCATCCAAGGTAATCACAGAGCGTTTAAAACCGGTGATGAGTTCTATTGTTCATCACGATCAAACGTGCGGCGTAGTGGGAAGATCGATTTATTCTAACTTACAGTTAATCCGTGATACACTCGATATGATTGACAAAACTGATGAAACTGGAATTCTTGTTACGCTAGACCAGGAAAAAGCTTTTGATTGCGTTGACCATGGTTTTCTTATGCGCACTCTTTCTAAATTTGGTTTTGGTCCTTCCTTTTGTCGCTGGGTGCGTCTCTTTTATAATGATGTCTTTTCACGTATTATCTGTAATGGCAATCTCACTAACGCCGTTTTCCTTGAGAGGGGAGTGAGGCAGGGTTGTCCCCTGTCTCCCCTTCTTTATGTCTTGGTATCGGAGGTTTTGTCAGCTCAAATCAGGAAATGGAAGCAAATCGAGGGCTTCCGGCTTCCCGGAGCTGGGGGTCTTCAATTTAAAATCTCCCAGTACGCCGATGATGCCACTAATTTTGTTAAAAGCGAGCTTTCTCTCTGTCATCTTTTGCGTGTTGTACATAAGTATGAACTAGGCTCAGGCGCCAAGCTCAACTCCTCCAAGTCAGAGGCTATGGGCTTGGGCGGTGGAGAACGAATGGCGCCTCTCCCTTCGGTTTAAATGGGTATCGAAAATGAAAATTTTAGGGGTTTATTTTTCAAATGGCTTAGTATCTGTCGAGTCGGATAACTGGAAATCGAAGCTTGAAAAACTAGAAACCGTTCTTAATTTATGGAAACAGAGAGAGCTGTCTTTTTCAGGCCGTGCAATGATTGTTAATGTACTTGGCGCTAGCCGGTTTTGGCACGTGGCAAAATGATCGCGCCTGCCAATTGGGTTTGTGATCGTTTTCATCGTCTCGTATGGTCTTTTGTGTATGGTCTTTTGTGTGGAAAGGTAAAACGGAGAGCGTGTCGGCAGCGTTGCTGCGCGCCTATCCAACTTGGTGGCTTAAACGTTGTTGACTTTCATTCTAAATGTGTTAGTCTTCGTCTGTCTTGTTTTTGTAGTCTCCGCGATAATTTTGGTGGCCACAAATGGCATTATCTGGCCCGTTATTTTATCGGGAATCGCCTAGCAAGACTTGACGCGCGATTTGCTTTTGCTTCGAATCTGGTTCCGTCTTCATCGGAGCCTTCTCTTTTTTACCGTAGATCTCTAAACATTTTCCAGCAGCTATTTGATAAGTATGGTGCGTTGCCTGACGATCTTTCTTGTAAGGAAATTTATTTGCTTTTATTTGATTTCCCACGTGCTTCGCCTAGGTGTGCCGGCTTGTGGAGGTCTGTTGTGGGCCGTCCCATAGAGCGGTGGACCTCGGTTTGGCGCAAATCGCGCCTTAAGTTAATTGAAAATCGCAAAAATTATGTCTTATGGCTTCTCTTGCATAATGCAATTCGTGTCAGGTCCATTCTTAAATCCTGGGGTTATATTAGTTCTCATTGTTGTGCTGTGTGCTCGCGCAAGGAAACTTCTGAACACTGTTTTGTTTCCTGTCCTAGAGTGATCCGGGTCTGGAAATTTTTTCCCTTTCTTTCTCGTCTTCGGGGCCTCCTTTTGTGTTATCCTTTTCTTCTGTTCTCTTTCCTCTCTCTGATGCTCCGTCTTCCCCTACTCTTCCTATCTTTCACTATTTAGTTGCTTCGATCTTGTTTTTTGTTTGGCGAACCCGAAACCTAGCGACTTTCCGAAATAACGTTTAAGATTCTCGCGCCATCATTGATATGATTGTTAAAGATGTCAAATTGCGTATCCGCTGTGATGCTTTTGACAGAGTTAGGCTTTTTTGGTCCACTAATAATTATTTGCTCTGTCGATGCAGATAACGAGATTGTCTTTAATTTGTAGGTTGTAATCCTCCTTCCTCTCTCAGGGCATATTCTTGTCCGGTTTGCAATTTTCTTTTAAGACGTATTAGTGATGTCCTTTAATTAGTGATGTCCTCGATTGCTTTAATTGGTGTACTAATTATGCAATTGTCATTTTGAACTTGATCTTTTGTAATTAGTGCTTTTCTTTTTGCGTTCGTCGTCATATTGTATTGTATTTGCTCTTTTTATCATTGACCCTTTGGCCGTTGTGTAAATAAATTTTTATCAAAAAAAAAAAACGGCTGTCCATGGCTGCTAATGCTTGGGCTCAATCTTTACTTTGGTAGATTTAAAGGGTAATGCCCGCTACCCTGTGGCCTTAGTGCCCTTGGAGTGGCTTCAGCTTACTTGATCACATTAATTTGTGAAGTATCCTTGTCAATCCAGCCACATCACAAGCTTAATGTTTTCATTGCTTGTTTTATTGATATGTGGGTACTTGAGCCTGAGCGTTAGCTATGCCATGCTGATGAGGCCTAACAAGGCCGAAACAGCTGTCCATGGCTGCTAATGCTTGGGCTCAATCTTTGTTTTGGTAGATTTAAGGGGTAATGCCGCTACCTTGTGGCCTTAGTGCCCTTAGAGTGGCTTCAGCTTACTTGATCACATTAATTTGTGAAGTATCCTTTACCAAGAAGAAGCTTTGCGGCAACTTTCCTGGTACTTCCTTTTATGCTAAAGTCGAGAAAGATCTCACTTCCACCAACCAAAAAATTTTTCAAAGACACGATTCAGGACCTAATAGTCAAACAAGATTGCCGGCTACCGCTACTAATCTCATAATCACTACTCCGAGAACCTCGTGTATTTACTTTTTACCCAAAATTGACAAACGTAACAACCCAGGTCGACCTATCGTTTCTGCTGTAGTTGCCCTACCGAACTTATTTCTAGCTATTTAGACAAGATTATGGCGCCCATTGTAAAATCTTTGCCTTCTTACATTAAAGACAGTCAACATGCACTTGAAATTTTCCGCGATTTCAATTTCACCGGCGAAGACAAACTAATTTTCACTATGGATATTACATCTCTATACACCGTCATCCCAAACGGCGAAGGTCTTCAAGCACTTAAATATTTTTTCAGTCAACGCACCGTCAAGGAACCAAGCTCGGAAACGCCACTCCGCCTAGCTGAACTAGTTTTAACACTTAACTGTTTTTCTTTCGCTGACAACTATTACAAGCAAATGGGCGATGGGCACAAAAATGGGACCTAGCTACGCCAATCATTTTGTAGGTTACGTCGAGTACCAATTCTTCAATCAGTACAACGGTCCTAAACCTGAACTCTACGGTCGCTACATTGACGACTGCATCGGCACAATTTCGTCTAGCAAGGAGGAAATCAATCAATTTATAACCGCCGTTAATTCCTTTCATACGACTCTAAAATATACCTGGGAAATTTCGCTGGCTTTTCTTGATATCAAGTTTTTATCAGCGGCAACGGTTTATGTACCAGTGTGCACTACAAACCCACCGATTCTCACAGTTATTTGTTGTATTCATCTTCACATCCATCTCATGTCAAAAACGCCATTCCCTATTCTCAATTTCTTAGAATTCGACGTCTATGTAGTGGTGACTCTGATTTTTCCAACAAATCAGAGGAAATGTGCCAGTTCTTCGAGAAACGTGGCTATCCTGATTCTGTGGTTCAATCGGGCTATCACCGCGCCCAGCAGATTGATCAACAGTCAGCACTCCAGACGTCACAAAAGGACAAGAATGACAGAATTCAATTCACCCTGACATTTTACCCTCATAATAAGCCAGTTAAAGCCATCATTCTTAATAACTTTAATATACTGCAAAATGATCCAGAAACTGCTAGAATCTTTTCGCAACCACCGCTGGTTTCATTCAAACGCGACAAAAATGTAGGTAACTTTCTAGCTAGTTAGAAGCGCATTCAAAACAACTGAACAACCTGACACTTCTAAATGCGGGCGCTCGCGATGCAAAACTTGTCGTTTCATTCAAAACACTGACAAAATATCGGGCCCTAAGGGATCAACACGTTTAAGGGATCGTTTCACGTGTACCTCCGCAAATGTTATCTATTGCATAACTGTACATTATGACAAAGATGCATCCAAACTGGTCGCTCGGCATTTTAATCTCCCTAGCCATTCCAAACAACACATGTCGATCTCCGGCCTTTCCCTACATCAAGGTACCAAGGAAAGCCGTAAAAATCTCGAGCAAAAATTGATCTTTCAAATCGGCACTCTTAATCCCCACGGTATCAACGAGCGCTTTTCATTCAATTAATTTATTCCTGTTTTTCACGTTACCATGTTACCACAAATAGCGTAGCTCCATTTTCTGTATATAAACCATACACAACCCACAATTCCTCGATTCGCTCCGACTAAGGGCTAACGCTCGAAACGTCCGCTAATCGAATCCCTGTACGGTGGTCAATTTACATTATCAACTCCGTTGATAAACCATATTTTCGTTTTTTATTTTCTCATAGGAAAGGTTAATTCAGTCCTTGCTTCAAATTGATTTATACTTATATAAAGCTTTATAGCTCTTCCATGAAGCTGTTCACTCGACCAAATTCATTGACAAGTTTCTGTTTCTATAGAAAGTAAAGTAATCGAACTGAAAAATAAAAGTCCGGAGTCTTGGGATTCACCCGTCAGCACGTACGCTGTCCGGATAAATTCTTGAACAAACTCGCTCGGTACTATCAGAACGATTTTCCATTTCTGTCGGACGAAATCGTAAAATAAACGGTAAAATCTGATTCGGGATTCGTTTGGGATAAAGCTACACCTCCGGGCAGCAGTGAAAAAGCGAAAAGTTATGTATGCGGTTCAGTGAACAGAGTACTAGTTCATTCGCAGTGTAATCTTGTCATTAATCGATCAATTTCAAACATTTTGTTATTGCTACTGTCCTAGTTAGAATAACAATAGCGATTGAAACTGACGTTTTGTTAAGAGGAAATGTCGCTTACCAGACTAACTCCTGGATCCTGGAATTAAGCTTAATAGTTTCACATCAAAGTTAAGCTTATGCTTAAAATTGTCCATGTTGTCATTCGATTCTTAAACTGACTCGACCAGCTTGTTTACACACATTCTCAAACATTTCTCCGGCTATCGAAAGAACATTTCGGTGTGGCCCTAACGACAAAATGTCATCCCCCCCAACCGGAAAAGTGTAAAAGCAATATGGCGGCCAACAGCGAGATTTTCCTGTGAGATTCCCTCCTTTATTTATGGAGGTTGAACCTTTATTTTGCAAACAAACAGTTCTCTCACAAAAGAATAGTTCAAGGCTGTAAAACAGAGAATCACCGTTTCGATTTAAACTCGCGAAATCGTTCAATTTTCGTAATCTCTTAACTTGCGGCCCATTTTAATTTCGCTTATGTCTAGAAAACCGAGGTATAATTACTCATACACGGTACAATGTGAATATTTCTAGCATAATACTGCCAAACCTTGTCGTTTTATGAAGACTAATGTACTTTAAACACAAACTAAAATATTTCAAACCTTCTGACTACAAGACTGGTGACGTCATGCCTAACTTCTAGTCATTTCCAAAATTGTCAGTGGAACCTTACTTTCTCTTTATTCTCTCAATTTTCGATTCATGTAAAGTAACGTTGAATCTACAAAGCACTCGACCTAGTCCTCCAAATTTCTCTCTCATCTGCATTGCCCCCTTAAATTTCAAATGCCAGACGTCAAGTGGTCATTTTCATATGCCCCAGAAAAACTTAACCTCAAATATCCTATTTGCCTTTAAATTGATCAAGAATAAAACGGGATAGTCACGTGACTGTTGACGTCATACATACATACATACATACATACATACATACATTTTATTAACGTGACTAACACTTAGCTATAAAGCTAGTTTACAGGTCAGTCACGGAAGAAAAATAAACTACCGGAAAAATATTACAAATAAAGGTCTATAAATTTACAACTGTATAAAATAATTAAAATGATACAGCATATAAAAACTACAAATTTAAAACTATGTTACTTCTATACTAAGAAAATTAATTAAATACAGGAATAACAGACGTATACAGACGTATGTACAGGCGCCAAGATGGCTGCCACGATTTATGTTGCTCCGAGATTTTTAGCCTTCGTATCGCTGTTTATCGTTATGTGCAGTCCTTTGTACGCCCAACCACTCTCTAATGGCAGCATCTTGCCAGTTTGGTCTCTGGTGAGAACTGGCCTCAATTTTCCATCGCCATTTGGATGCTTTCATCGATCGTCTAAAGGAATGCCACGTCGACCTCTTTCTTCTTGGCACAAACGTGGCTATGTATGTATTCATCTACCAAGGAAGGATTTAACAATATTCAATGACATTGAGAAAAACCCCGGTCCTCCTCTGATCATTAATAATAACCAAATATCGCATCTCAACGCATTTACGGTTGCCCATCGCTCATCTCAGAGTTTGTTTGTATCTCCTTCAACTTCACACCTTGGCCTCCGTTTTGTTCGTTATGCCAATTTGCCTCGATGTCTCACTTACTCCAGGAACGATTTGCTCAATATTCGCTTCAGAGGTGGCGATTTGAAACCAAGCCCAGAATTACTGGCTCGACTAAAGAATGCTTCCTTACTTAGATATCGCGGAAAACGGTCTGGTAAGAAGAGGAATAGATGTCTTCATTCTTCAATTACCGTGTTAACCGGTCGTCGCTGCGTAACACCTTTACGACCTCCTGGTCCGCGAATTCAAACTTTGATCTCTGTTTCATTATCTGTCGATCTTGGAACTGCAATTGGATTGCGAGCTCAACGTTCCGTGGCTTTTTCACTTCTCAATGCACGATCTGTTAAGAACAAGCGCCTTTTAATCAAAGATTGGGTTGTTGATAACAACATTGATATTTTGGCCTTGACTGAAACCTGGCTTCAACCTGACAACAGAGATGACCACATTATTGGTGACCTTACACCGACCGGTTATTCATTTTATCATTCTCCTAGACTAACCAGAGGTGGCGGTGTCGGCATTTTAATAAAGGATGGTTTCGACATTTCCAGATCTACTATCTCTACACACCAATTCCAAACGTTTGAGTTCATGGATATGCAAATTAGGACCTCCTTATCCAGAAGTGTTTGTATCGTTATTATTTATCGACCTCCTTTGTCGTCAAATCGTGATTGCACCACCGATCATTTTATGGTTGAATTCGGAAGTCTTCTAGAACAATATGTCACGGATTCATCTAGTCTCCTGATTACCGGTGACTTTCATCTTCACGTTGACAATAATCTTGATAAATCTTCACAGGATTTTCTAGCTCTCATTGACTCGTTTAATTTGAAGCAACATGTATGTTCTCCTACTCACCGTGCTGGTCACATATTGGATCTCCTCATAACAAGAGATGATGATCAATTAGTTACATCTGTTTCTAGTCATGACGCCGCTTTCTCTGACCATTTTGTTGTTAATTGTGCTTTGTCCATGGAGAAACCTTCGTTTACAAGGAAACAAATTATTTATCGTAGTTTTAAGAATTTTAATATTGATCTTTTCATCAGTGACACTCGAGGCTCTTCCCTCATCAGTGATCCTCCAAATGAACTTGATGACCTAGTTGCACTTTATGATTCTGAGTTATCTGGAATCTTTAATAGACATGTTCCCATTAAGAAGCGTACCGTTACCATTCGCCCAGCTGCACCTTGGTACTCAGAAGAATTAAAGTCTGAAAAGAGGGAAAAAAGGCGGCTTGAGCGACGGTGGCGTGCTTCCCGTTCCACGCGTGATCGTGAAGCTTACACGCGTCAATGTAAAGTTCTTAAGGACTTGCTATCTTCATCAAGAAGTAACTATTATTCAAATCTAGTTGCTGAGAATCAGTCTAACATGAGATCGCTTTTCGTAGTTTTTAGTAAACTACTTCATCGACGTCATGAGGCGAAGTACCCAAAGCATGATTCCCCGTCTTCCTTGGCTAATGATTTTGTTCTATTCTTTGGTGACAAGATCAGAAGAATTCGTCGTGACCTTGATCAAGTCCCACCTTTGGATACTGCTGTAGATAACGGCACTACAGGCTGTCAACTGAACATGTTTTTGACTGTTTCACCGGAGGAACTCTTGAGTATCATCGGATCAACTACCCCTAAGTCCTGTGATTTAGACCCTGTTCCTGGTCATGTACTTAAATGTCTGTTTCCCTCTATTCTCCCCGTAATACATAAGATTGTCAACCTTTCCTTGGAAACTGGTCGGATGCCTGAAATACTTAAACAAGCTATACTTAAGCCATTGCTCAAAAAGCCCTCTCTGGATTCGAACGACTTAAAGAACTATAGGCCTATTTCTAATCTTCGGTTCATATCCAAAACCATTGAAAAATGTGTTGCTAAACAGCTGATTCAATACTTAGATATTAATGACCTTGGTGAAACATATCAATCAGCCTATAAGAGGAACCATAGTACAGAGACGGCTCTAATTAGAGTCCACAGTGACATAGCCATGGCAATAGATCAACATCATTCAGTTATCCTAGTACTTCTCGATCTTTCGGCTGCGTTTGATACTGTCGATCATGGTATCCTCCTCTCGCGACTGTCCAATCGCTTTGGAATTACTGGAACTGTATTGGAATGGTTTCGATCATATCTTTCTGATCGTACACAGTTTGTGCAGGTCAATGGTGCGTGCTCTGCTTCTCATGTTCTTGAGTTTGGTGTACCGCAGGGATCCGTTCTTGGCCCGTTGTTATATTCAATGTACACATCCCCTCTTGGCGAGATTGCTCGACGTCATCAAATGTTCTATCACTTTTATGCTGATGACACTCAGCTATATATTACGTTCAGGACGTCGTCTGTTTCTGATATGAATCTGAGTAACGCCAAATTGGTAAACTGTGTTCGGGACATGGACGCATGGATTCTTTCCAACAAGCTGAAATTAAATAAAGACAAGTCTGAAGTTCTCGTAATATCCTCTTCCTATCGACCTCGGCCACCACTATCTCCTGTTGATATATGTAATGAGACTGTATCCTGCTCCCCCAGTGCACGCAATATTGGAGTTATCTTTGATCAGTCCCTTTGTATGGTACCTCATGTCAATGCAGTCTGTCAATCGTCCTTTTTCCATCTTCGTAACATTGGTTTTATACGCAAATATCTTACTTATGATGCTGCAAAGATCATTATTCACGCCTTCGTAGTTTCTAAACTTGATAATTGTAATTCTTTATTGTACGGCCTACCATCCTATCTTATTCGGAAGCTTCAACATGTTCAAAATTCTGCCGTTCGCCTTGTTAACCAGTGTCCAAGATTTTGCACATATTACTCCAGTCCTGAGGGATCTTCACTGGCTCCCTGTCTCCTTTCGTATTGAATTTAAAATTATGTTAATTACTTACAAAGTACTACATGATCGAGCTCCAATCTATATACAGGAACTCCTTCAATTGTATTCACCCAGCCGCAATCTTAGATCCTCTAATAGAAATTTATTAGTTAAACCCTATTTTAATCTTAATTCGTATGGTAAACGAGCTTTTTCTGTTGCTGCTCCGGAACTTTGGAATAACTTACCTGAGGATATTAAATCTGCAAACTCAATTGATGATTTTAAACGCAAACTTAAAATATTTCTTTTTATGCGAGCCTATGAATCGTGATGTTTTTATTAGTTATCTGATTTTTTATCTATCGTGTACACTTATTTTGTAGTTAGCGTCTAGTTTTAATGTCAATTGCTTGTGATTATTTTTTACTTTTTAATTTTATCTAATTTTTGTAAACAGCGCCTTTGAATCTTGTAGAAAGGGCGCTATATAAATGGATTATTATTATTATTATTATTAATAAGGCACTATAAACCTACAAGGTCGAGCTCCTTTAGTCCACGTTTAAAGCTGTGGTAGGTATCGATATTTCTCAAATAATTAGGAATAGTGTTCCATAGTCGGGCAGCTTGGTATCTCCACGACTTAATCCCATACTTTGTTGAATTAACTTTAGGTAATTTTAAAATAGCATCACCACGTAAATTATAATTAGAATTACGTGCAGTCAATAACTCGGAAATACTTGAAGGTACGTTTCCATTCCCAATTGCTCGAAACATGGTACTTAACATTTTTAACAACTAGTGTCTCCTAAGTAGATGTTTTGTCCTGATAAACGAAGCGGAGTGCCCGCTCGTTTAGTTTTTCGAGTTTTTCTGTTAATAGGCGCTTACTACAGAAATGCCAAGACTCTGCACAATAATTAAGATGTGGAGCGATGAACGCTCTATAGAGATGTTCCCGTAGCTTTAAAGGAAGCAACTTCTTTATCTTTTTTAAAACTGCGATTTGCTGGCTCTCTTTGCGACATATTTTCTTAATTTGACCTTCAAATTTCAGTTTATTGTCGACCGTAACACCCAAAAGCTCCACCTCCTCTACCAGAGGAATACACGTACCTTCCCACTTGAAAACAGGGTCTCGTGACGTCTTTCCATTACCATAGCTTTATACTTATCGTGATTTCTTCTCATTTCATTTAACCTCATACCATTTATCAATTTTACCTAAATCCGAATTTATGGCGTGGTCTACATCTGTCACATTATCCCCAGCATAAAAGATCTGTGTATCATCTGCATAAGTGGACAGTATAGTAAAATCAGTGACGTGTGGAAGATCGTTCATGAATATGTTGAACAATAAAGGCCCCAGGATTGATCCCTGGGGAATTCCTCTCTGGACGGGTAGCCAAGGGGAAAACGTGCCCGCAAGTTTTACACGTTGCTTGCGATCTGTTAAGTAATCCTTAATTAGACTAAGTGTGTTTTCGTCAGCACCATATTTAGCCAGTTTCTGGATAATTAGATTGTGCGGTAACATATCGAATGCTTTGGATAAGTCCATGGACACCAGCCCAACAATTCTACGGTTATCCAATTCTTTCCTCCACTGCTCCGTTAAACTGAGGAGGGCAGTATCACAGCCACGTCCTTTTCGATATGCGAAAACTAGCTTGTTATAGAGATCCTCAAAATATGGGCCGACTCTGTTATGAATTAGCCTTTCGAACACTTTTGATAGTGTCGGTAAAATCGATATTGGCCGGTAATTGGATTTTGTTAAATTACAGTCGTTCTTATGCACTGGAGAAATTTCATCAAGTTTCCATTGCGAGGGCACGGTCGCGTGATCCAAAATATAATTAAACAGTGTGCTAAACGGCTGGGACAACACCTCTGCTGATTGCTGAACGAGTCTTGGCGGAATTAAGTCGCAACCAGTCGCTTTGTTAGGCTTTAATCCTTTCAAAACCTCACATACCTCTATCGGATTTGATTTCCTAAGTGACAGCGTTGAGTCCACAGCTATATGTGAAAGATCAATATTGGCGGTGGAGGTGTAATTCCCACTGTTAGCATCAGAACCAGTAAAATATGTATTCAAAGTTTTGGCTACCTCGTTCTGTTCCTTGATTATCTTGCCATTGTCTTTGAGTGTTATCCGGCCTGTATTTACATTTTACGTGAATTAATGTATGGTGAAATGGTATTCCAAAATTTCCTCTGATTTCCATACGTTTCTTCATATAATTTGGTAGGCCTCGGGCCTGTGTTCATACCACCCCTCCGGGACTTCGCTACTGTAATGCTGGCATGTCTTATGTAACCGAAACACCTATGCTCATCACGATCATCATGTTTAAGCATCCTAATAACTCGTTCAGGTATCAGATGGATCGACTAGACGTCCGACTGTGAATGCTTATTCACCTCTGTTTGGTCCTCAGGGATAGCAAGTTACCTGGATGCCTATTGACTTACTCCAACTGACGGACGATATCATCTCCCAACGCTTGTAAGCACTTTCTCGGGATTCTTGCAATACACTTTCTGTTGTAAGACTGGAGGATTATTCCCAATCACCCCTCACTTGCAGGTATTCCTTCGTTGGCCATTTTAGTCTGATATCTCGGGATCACGAAGATGAGTGCTGCTCAATTACCGCTACTTCTATTCTCAGCTCTAGAATCCGGACGTGGTCACCAGGGGATAGCTTGTCTCACTCCACTATTCTGTACTTTTTCATCAGTGTCCAATTTCACTTGTGTGGTATCATCTCCTTCTTCCTGATGTGGTCAAAGTCAGTCTTTCTGCTTATAGAAGTTGGTGGTGATTGGCGCGTTTCGATCCTCACTTAGGCTGTTGTTGATTGGAGGATTCCGATCTTTCTCGTTCAGACTAGAAATGTTTCCCTCAGTGGTCCGCTTTTGGTACCCATCGGCTGTTGTGTTGTTTGATCGTGGGCATCCATCCTTCGTGAATCTCAATTCCACTGTCTTTTCTGATCTCATCAGAGTGAAGTCAATGTGGGTCTCGGTCAATAAACTTAACCTTGTCCCAGAGCGTAACGTTTCCGGTCACATTGCCGTGTTCTGAAAAGACAGAGGGTCGAGCTCGAGCAAGGCGTATGTCTGTATTGTGGTCCAAAATCCGTTCATGTATAGACCGTCCTATCGCTCCAATATAGACCTTACCACACTCGCAAGGAACCTTTTAGGGTACTCCGTCTTGATTTGATGGATTGACAATGACTTTAGGTGGCACTAGTTGTGATCTAAGGGTGTCAGATCTGAAAACAGGCCGTATGCTTTGTTGTTGTGGGCAGCGAAAAGCCTCTGATAACCCTTTGACGTAGGGCCGTACCGTTGTAGATTTAATTTCGGGCGCAGGTTCTTTTGTGGCTGTTTGTCTCTCGGTTTTCGTTATGTTCTTTACAAATGAAAACGGATGACCGTCATAATGAGAACTGAATTTCTTTTCTTGAGAGATAACTGTTGCTTTTAGTTATGAGGTGTCTCGACCGATCGTATAGGTACTTGACAATACAGCTTTTTTCAGATTGAGGCTGATGTGAAAGGCTTTTGATAAATCGACTACCTATGCCACGAGTAGAACAAAAGAAGACGACTTAACTCATATTTTGCTTATAGATCGGTCTTAGAGTGAAACCAAACAAATTGTAGGTACTTTTTCCAAACACGTACCCTTTCCGTCAAAATATTACAAAAACCATTCTCTCGCAGTTGAGCCCCAAAAAGACTTGAAAGTTTGATTGGCTTACGTAAAAAAGGAGGGCTAGATGCGGCACTTGAACCAATATGTGTGAGGCAATATGTCCTTCTGATCTGAATACTGACCGACAAATGTGTAACACCTAGATTATGTTAGTGCCCGAAACAGACCTAGAATAGAGTACATTGCTACAAGTCAAGATCAGCTTGAGCGAGTACGAAAACGAACTAGACCTGGCGTAATGAATCAGGAACTTACTGCAACCAAATTTGGCATCAAAACAATGCAATATTTTAATTTGGGTGTTAACTTAGAATTTCATAAAACAACTTCCTTTGGCTGAATTAAATTCATCAGAATATCCCTGGAAACAAGGGTCGGCTTGCCTTCCAATTTATTCTAGTTCCAACGCATGGTGTGGCACGACTGTCACGCGACGACAGTTAATAGAAATGCAAATATCTTTCGCTACCAATAGAAAAAAATGTCCAAATTAGTAAATAGAAAGCATAAATGGGAACATATCCAGGTTACCCTCTGCAAATTAAAAACTAAACAAAATACTCAGAGTTCATGTACAGAAGAGGGTGCTGGTGGTTGCATTATCTACCGACATTTCTTCCTATTTGTCTGTAAAGGTCTCAGTTTTGGCTTGTTCCTTCGCCTTCCATTGTCTGGCTCTGTGATTGTTTATTTTTTTTAAACTCACGTATTCTAGCTCCCTTCAAGTACGGCATCTTCATGGCATTTTGAAGTGAAAATTTTTTCCTTGATGAAAGGGTTTGGTCTCAGCTTGTAACTGTCTTCCTGGGAAGAAAACGTAAGATTGTGTTTCACAGCCGCCTTAATAGAAATCCGCATAAGACTTGCTCTCGGTAACCCTTTCTTCCATAGTGATAACCCACGAATAAAAGTTTAGTCTCAGCTGTCGACAAAAGTGAAACGGAACTTTGTCTCGTTGCATGAGAAGAGGATTCCGTCTCCAAAAGTATTCATCGAACTTTAGTATAAAACAGTAACGTAGTTGTCAGGATTTCCTACCAGAAATTTGTCTTTCCCCTCGCGGGATCATCCCATTCAGGTAATTAGCCAAGATTTTTAATAAATCTTCCCTTCAAGGCTCCGTATTTCTGGTCGAAATTTCCTGAGGTTCCGACGATATTACATATGAAACGTTTTCCACTATCTTATGTGAATCCGCGAGCGCAAAACGACAGGTCGATATTCGCCCGTTCAATCTATTATGTCCGCCGTCTGTTTGTTGCAGTTGCAGTTGCTTTAGGCTAGCAGAGGGCAGAACGATTCCGACACCAACTTGGATACGACACCAAAATTACCGATATACATAACAGCCTTTGATGGCGAACACATTTTAGCCGGCTTCATTTCCCGTCGTTCGCTTCTATGGTTACAGAGTGATTATTTCGGGAATTTTACCGAGAACAGACTATGCACACGATAAAAGTTTCATTATTAATCTTTCCTCCCGTTCGACCCTCCGTCCGTGCTAGCGTCTTTTGCTTAAACGTGTATGAGAAGGAAAGTATTAAAGGTACACTGTCCCGATAATGCGCACGCGCGAACGTTATCTGTTATCTGTAAAAAAAAAAACGACGAACGCCCACGAACGTCTGCTGAACTGAACTGCCACTTCCGTTCGCCGGCGGTTAACCTTTGTTTTGAAGAAACCAAGAACGAGCTGCGTAAGAATGGAAATCGACACCCGATTCACGTGCATCGTCTGTGAAAATAATCCCGGAGTCGAAGTCCTACTTTCCATAAGTTGGAAAACGAACTATGATTGGCTAACCGCCTCAAACGGAAGTGAGGGTCCCCCAGGGGGGTCTGTGTTCCCGTGTTCCCTTCAAAATTTTAACTCTGTTCCCTTGTTCCCGTCCAAAATTACACCTTGTTCCCTTCTTACCCTTTCAAGATTAAATTTTATCTCTTATTCTTTGCATATACGTCCTAATTAACCAATCTGAACAAAACAAAATAACTGATTGAAGGTCTATTATTTCTGTGATATTTTTGACTTTGTGAAAGTATTTCGTAACAGAAATTAAAACAAATCGTAATAGACACGAAAGATGGCAACAAAAACTTGCCAAAGAAATCAGAAAACAGCAGAAAATCTTCTATCACCCCCACGTTTATGTAAAAAACGTAGGGCCTTTTAGGGTAATTTCTTGTGTTTGTTCCCCTGTTCCCTAACCTATTTGATGTTCCCTTGTTCCCTACGATTTTTTTGCTTTGTTCCCGTGTTCCCATTGCCACATTTCCCGTGTTCCCTTGTTCCCCAAAAACCCCTGGGGGACCCTCGGAAGTGGTAGTTCAGTTCAGCAGACGTTCGTGGGCAAGGAACGCGTGACGAGCCCAAAGACGTCTGCGAAGGAGGCTAGCTAAGATAGCGTTGATCGATCCGTTGTTTACATCCTTTGCATATTAAATATTCGCTCGCGTTTTAACAAACCTCGCGAAGTTACCTCACTCATGTTTTTTCGGTGAGAAAGGCGATTAATTCTGTATACTTTAACGGTCCATCGGAAATACAGAAACTACAAAGACACCGAAATCATTTTTCAATGACAAATACCACTCAAGTTTTAGCTTTTACGCAGCATAAAAACTCAGGTGTCATTTCACGGCACTTGCGGTGAACTGTGAAGACATCATATGTTAAACGCGTATTAACTAAGTGTTCGTGGCTTTTACATTTCATCTGTAGAAAAAGTCAGTCACAGTTTCAAATAGAACATATCTTAAGCTTTAAAACCATGTAAAAATTATGTTGGAACATGGAGTTAAACGCCGCTAAGAAAATTTCAAAACGTTCATAATTTTCAAACTTGCCGCTTAGCGAAAGCCTCATCACGTTCTTTATTAACTAACGCGAAACAAATTGTGATCTTCATTTAGTGTTTTCATGAACGGTTGTTCGGAGATTAAAATATCACACTTTTGTAGCTTTCCAAAGAGACCAAACTCACTGTAAAAGCAGAAATACAACGCGAGTTATGAATTTCTACGCAACCAGACTCTTTGTCATATTAGAGTTAGTCCGCTCGACTGTGAAGAGTTCAGATGTTAACCGCGTAAGCGTTTTTCGTGTTTTCATTTCATGTTTAAAAAGATTTATTCCTATTTTCAAATAGAATATGTCTTAAGCTTCAAACTGCAGTAAAATAATGTTCGAATGTCGCATTTAACGCCAGGAAAATATTTTTGAAACGTGGAATACTGATTTTCAAAAGTTCCCGGCTTGGCGGGAATCTTGTCAGGCTTTGGCCTTTCCTCAACGGTTGTTCGGAAAGAAAGGAGAAACTGAAATGATTTTATAACGACAAATATAACTCCACTTATGAATTTTAACGCATGCATAACTGCGAGGATCATTCTTCAATTGATTTGTTTACATTTTGTCGGATGACAGGCGAAGATTTCACTTTACCTTGCTCTCCTTCGCATTTCCAGTGACAGCAAATGCTGGGGGAAGGCTCTATCGGTGGAATAGAGACACCATTCCTTTAGCCGTTTTCATGTCTCATGGATTGCTTTATTTTTGTATATATTCTGCTATGCTGCTGGTTCCATTTCTGCTTATTCCTTTCACGATTACCTGAGTTTTCGTGGAAGCTTGCGGGAGAAAGAAGCTTTCGACCGGCGCCATAGCGTCTTTCCTACTCTCGGTCCTCCGGCCAACGGCATTAAAAGCAACTCCAAAAAATCCTGATTGCACGAAAATTGCAACTCAACAAGAACTATATATCATTAACCTATAATTCTGAGAATATTTAGGGTAATACATAATATTCAACTGAGCACGATGCAAACGGATTTTTGAACGAATTTTTTTCTTCTCGCATCTTTTGAATTCCCGACAGGGTGAAGAAAATCAAAATTTTGAGCATGCGCAGAATCGGGATGCTGTTCCTTACATTGCTTTACCATCAAAAAATATATTTACTGGCAGCTCGTTCCGATTGCCATCATGACTAAAGCTCTGGCTAAACGAGGCAACAATTTGAGCTCGCGCATGTTTCCGCAATGTTTCCTCGCTTAGCCACCCAAGGAAACATTCACATGAAGAATGATCCTCGCAGTTGTGAACGCAATTTATGCAACTGCGGGGTTTTGAACCCGTGACCTCGCGATTAGCGGTGCGATGCTCTAACCAACTGAGCTATGAAGCCACTGACGTCTGGAGCAGAAATGAAATGGGTGTGAATGATATATGAAATAAATCATATATGAACTGCGGAAATGAATGATCCTCGCAGTTGTGAACGCAATTTATGCAATTGCGAAAAGAAGCCTGAAAAAAAAATTCAGGACTTCAACGGGGTTTGAACCCGTGACCTCGCGATTACCGGTGCGATGCTCTAACTAACTGAGCTATGAAGCCACTGACGTTGGGAGCAGGTCAATTGTGGGTTCATATGTTCCCGTGAAAGAAATGAGTGTGAATGATATATGAAATAAATCATATATGAACTGTGGAAATGAAATCACATGAAGAAGAAAACATTGTTGCCACAACTAAGTTTTCTCGGGTGGCTAGCGGGGAAACATCGTGGAAACATGCGCGAGCTCAAATTGTTGCCGCAACATTGTTCCCTCGTTTAGCCAGAGCTTAAGACCCAGAAATTACAGTGAACATAATTCACGTCTGTTTTTCCTCTTTTTGTGTATTACCTTTATACATCATAGCATAACGTAGCAATTAATAGTTCCTGGGCAACGGGAAACAGAAAACGTTCACTTCACGGCGTGAAGTGATTACAATCCAGGGACCAGATTCACGAACTCTTCTTAAGTTAATAGGCGTTTCAATTGTTGTTGATTTCACTAATCAACCACAACAACAACACCTTATTGTATACCATAATTAACACAAAAGAAAAAATAACATTAATTAAAGAGGACCGGCGGGGAGGGGGAGTCCCGTGTCACTTGTCTGGATTTTAAAATCTCCCGTGTCGGTGTTTAAATCGTTAATTCTCGGCCTCGATTTCACTGTCGGAATTTTGTCGGGCGTGGTGTCTATCTTCGGGATTTCATTTTATGTGCTGTCGCTACTTTTTGGGCCATGTCACTTGTCGAAATTTATCCTGGCAGGGCCGTGTTAATACTGATGCCGGCGGTACAAGATTTACAACGCATACAAGCATATAATGCACATTCAAAACCATGTCACATAGAGTAACAATAATTATTATAGAGACATATACCAACACACACACATACACGCATGCAACCATACCAGAAGGGATACATGAAATTGGTAAACAAATACATAGGTATATCGGCATATGTTACTAGGCTTAGAGTGATCAATAAAACAAAAGTATCTGCTTCTCAAGATATAAATAATTTAAACTAAGGTAAAGAGACAGCCTTAATTTGCACATACAATTCCAAACCTTTGGTACCTGAAATCTGATATAAATTTACCATATTTGGTTCTGTTCTGGAGGGAAGTTAGGTAAGTGTTACCCCAACCAACAATAACTGGGATACATCTTAACTTGGGAGTCCTCGAGAAAATAGCCCAAGATTGTATTTTTCTTTTACCTCAGTCCTTGGTGATGGTGTTCCTTTTGCTATAGTATCCCATACGTTCACGCCGTCAATCTTATCTTGGATAGCTGTGACATCACCACCAGCTAGGTAATAAAACGTTGGAAGCCAATCTGTAGCGTCAATTAAGTCATAACTCACACGCTTTTTCTTTGAAATCAGGTTGCTGTGAACAAATGCAACGCCGCGTACCCCTCCTTCCCATAAGTTATCCTTGCCTCCTTTGAAAGGATAATTGCAGCCTTGGCTCCTTTGAGGGGAGAAAGGCCAGTGAAAGTCTTTAATAGACATTTAATTAGAATAGGGATTCGATTAGCTGACGTTTTGAGCGTTAGCCCTTCGCCGAATTCGCTCCGACAAAGGGCTAACGCTGGAAACGTAACTAATCGAATCCCTGTACGGTGGTCAATTTACATTATAAACTCCGTTGATAAACCAAATTTTCGTGTTTCACTCCCCCACCGACGCAGCACCACAGTTTCTTTAGAAACTAATCCCCTTTATTAATTAGAATAGCTCAATTTGTCCTTCACAACTGCTTGAAACAAGAGATATTTGTTTGAGAAAGGAGTGGGAGACTTTTATATATTTTCTTTCGCTGTACTTTAAGAGGTTGATCATTGTGCATGGCTGTTTAAAACCTGGTTTTCACAAGCGACGCAAGCACAAGCGCAAGCATAAGTAGCTTATCCTAAGTGAAAACGAACACTGCGCAAGCGAACGCAAGCATAAGCGCAAGCACAAGGAAAAGGAAAACTTTTGATCCATGCGCTTATGCTTATGCTTGCGTTAAGTCCGTTTTCACAGTGAAATAAGCGCTCTTGTGCTTGCGCTTATACTTGCGGTTGTGCTTGCGTCGCTAGTGAAAACCAGGCTTAAAGGACGATTTCTGATTCGATAGTTTTATTTAAGAATTGACACCTGTGTTGAAACACCAAGTCGCTCTGTTTATGTGAAAGGCATTATCCACAAACTAAATATTTTAGTAAAAGAAAGATATTAAGGTGAACGCCCCCTAAATGAAATGGAGCTCGCCGTCTAGTCGGAACATGAGACAAAGAAAATATCTGATTCTTGGACGTGAATCAAACTTTTGACCATACACAGCGGTTAGATGAAAACTCGCAGTTAGGAAAGCCATATTCCTCAGCTCGAGCGGTAGCACACGGAGTCAGTGAGTGGAAGGTCGTACGTTCTATTGCCATATTCCTAACAAGATCAACCAATCATTTTTTCCGTTTCATTCACTAAGCTTAATACTTGCTGCATTTCTTTCTTCGTCACCACATAGATCATTGGACTTCACTTACTCTATGGATTACTGGACGAGAAACAGAAGAAATCCGCATCGAAACGTTTTCATCGCTTAACGTCCTGTGAGTTTTCTTTTTATTAACGAGATTGGGAATGGATTTTCCAAACAATTTACCCCGATTTCGGATTCAGAGTTAAATGTTATCGGATTTGCGAATACTATATTACCAGTGGATTGCGGTTTTTACTACCGTTTGTTGGGTTAGGGTTTTGGTTTTACTCGTAATAAAGTTCGGATTGTGGACCTCATCCCTCGTAAGGAATGTTCTGGGGTACTGACACATGGTTCACGTTCTTAGAGGAACTACGACACGTTTTGGGCTACAAATCAGGATCAACAAGTGGCTACAATTTGCCTAAACTCGGGCCTGCAAAAATACAGTTTGTATCCCTAATTTAGCGCTAAACAAAAGGAAAGAAAGCGGAGAGAAGTCTGTCCTTCTCGCATCGGACACACTGCGGTTATCATTATGTTCGAGTCAGTTCGTTTGCAGTGAATATATGCCTTAAGGCCTGTTTACACAGGCGAGTTTTGTCGCGGCAACTCGATGCAATTTTTGTCGCGCTTAAGTGGCAACTTCAAACTCGCACGTGGCGGTGTAAAGCAAGTGCGATTTTCAGTGCAATTTACCACCGTGATATCACTGGGGTTTCCAACTTACTGGAAACTTGATGCAATTTGCAGCGATGTTTTGATAAAACCGTGTTTCGTGAGTTCCATCTCAAATCACCGTGTGTCTTGGCAACAAATTCCACTAAAATTGTGCTGAAATCACCCTTTGTTTACACGTACTTGAGCGCGACAAAAATTGCAAGGAGTTGCGCGACAAAAATCGCCTGTGTAAACTGGCTATTAAATATTACAGCTCAACCATTGATAACAATAATAATGATGAGGGTAAAGACTCTAAATTTTTAATTTTAGTTTTTTCTGACGTCAAGTGAAAACCAAAAATTCGCAAACTTGTCTCTAAATATAGAACTGTCGCAGCGTTCGAATCGATCAGCCTTGCGAGGCGTGCGAGGCGTCACAACATTTTCTTAAATTCGGCAAACCTTTTCATGCAGACAAACTGTACTGTATCTAGCCTCTAGATATGTAGAGGAAAATTTGTTCAGCCGGGCGAAGTGGATTGTTTAACCTTGAGTGTTCACTTACGGTAACGTATTAAATGGAAAGTATCACATTACAAAAACAACTCAGTTTTGCAAATTTGCGATTTTTCTAAAGTTAGAACTGTCACAGCGTTCAGATACGAGCTGTGATATCTTTCAGATAGATTAGCCATAAGTACTGCACGTGCGAGGCATCCAACCTTTTCTTAAACTCGGCAAACCTTTTCACGGGGACAGACTGTACTGTATTAAAATCCAGCTTCAAACTTTACAAAGATATGTGCAGGAAAATTTGTTCTGGCGGTCGAAGTGGATTGTTTAACCTTGAATGTTCACTTACGGTCACGTATTAAATGGAAGGTATCACATTACAAAAACAACTCTACTGTCACAGCGTTCGAATTCGACTTGTGATATCTTTCAGATCGATTAGCCGATAAGCACTGCACGTGCGAGGCTTCCAACGTTTTCTTAAACTCGGCAAAACTTTCACGCGGACAGACTGTACTGTATTAAAATATTATTTACATAACTTCAAAACAACCATCACGTGATGTTAGCCTTTCGACCTTTGGACTATGTGGCTTGCTTTAACCAATGAACACACCACCACGTACCTGCTATTGTTCATTGGCCAATCAAAACACCGGAACGTAATTGTATTGTGCATTTTGTTGCACAGGAAAAAAAGACTGAAATCTGACACATTTTATACCTCTGCTCCCCTAAGGGCCCGAGTAAAAAGAGATTCATAAATTACATATTCTGTGTTCAGTTTACACTTGCGCATTTACCGAGGTAAACGTTTACTGACTAAACCTTGGTACATTTCTACCGTGTTTATACTGGCTCAAATAACCGAGGTAAACCTGTCATCAATTAAGATAAATGGAATTGGCTGAAAATTCAAATTTAATCCATGCATAAAGTGCGCGCGTTTATAAGCTGTGGCTCTTGTAGTCCTCGCGTTTTATTTTCTTGTTCTTGAACAGCAAACTCAGGTATCAAGATTTCAGCGACTCTTATCCTGCCTTATGTTTACAGCACCTCAAGAAGTCGAGGTGAAACCGATTGATTTTGCTTCAAATTGGTCATGGCCGAGAAACCATTTCTAGTTTGAAACCCTTACACACGGAAATTTCGTTGACGATTGGTGGAAAGAGAACTTCAGAATACCGAGACGTACGTTCGATTACATTGTCCGGGTGGTTGGTCCGGATTTGCATGACTCGTAGGTAGATCAAAAACAAACGTGAAAGCGAAATCGCGTAAACGTGATCGAATGAGACTGACACACCACGGGATGTGAAATATCATGAGACCGCAAGTGGATATATCTGTCATCTCAACCTTAGTTACCGACCTAAACCATGCCTGATCACAGGGTTAATCGAACTTTTACCTTGGTTAACTTTCTTTTGTCTCGGGCGGCGCTTACCATGGTATCAGTTGGCAAAATTACACAGCTATTCATAAATTACATATGGGAAAGGGAACTTTTGCAACTTGCAACTCATTACCCGCTTGTATGTGAGCTGTCCTTTGGTAAATTTAAAAGTTTCTTAATTAAGCATTATTAAAAGTAATTTTTACTTCTTAGAAATTTATACATTTTGATTATTGTACTTGTAGATTTTAGCCTATTTTAGAGCTTTAAAATGTGCTTAATTTTAGGAGTTTAAAATTTTTTAGCGTTTATCCAAATTTAGGACTTGACTAACTAGGTTGGAGGTCCGTACTGTAAGTTACGGACCAAGTTTTTTTTCCCGAAAAGCAGAAAAGCTCTCGAAAAATCAGGAAAACAGTTTGTCAAAGTACTCCGCACACAGGACAACTGCAAGACCTCTGTATAAAGATAGACTGTTAGCAGTGCCTTTTTGGATAGTAGAAGAGAAGTTTATCAAAAGCGTGGTGAACGACAGTGCGGTGAGACTGGAGTGAAGAGAAAAGAGCGTAAAGAAACTGGAGAGTGGCCGTCTCTTCAAAGGCTCCCCTCAGTGCATTGACGTCAGGTTTCACCAGACTCGCCGCGCTATTGGCGTGAGCTCCCACTATCCCATAGTGAATTAGTCTTGTTCGTTTCCTCTCTTTTGCCAAGTTAAACGCTCTACCTCGGCTGGTACTGCCACAATACGAGGAGAAAGACAGATAATCCCCCTTTGCTATCGCTAAACGAAATTTGGAGAATCATCGCTTTGTTTCTTCTGTTTTCAAGGACTGAAAAATCTTGGACCTTCATCTCCGCGAGACTGAGACCACGTTATAAAGTTTAAAGTGCACCAACCCCAAATTATGTTTCAGCTAATATAATATGTTTTGCCTATTCCAGAAACATTTAGTCCTCATTTCCAGTTTTGGACTTTTTTATGGGCTTCAAAGTTTACGATAAACTAAGGATCTTTTGGTAAAAGACTGAGCTAGTAAGGGGCATGGGTCTAACCTGATTTGATTTCAGAACTGCTTTGAACGCATGTGGACAAAGACTTAGCGCCGCAAAGTTATTCGCGGTCAGATGTAGCCAAGTAAAATATCTTCTAAAGATGATGCTTTTACTTTAGAATTAAAAGCTGGTGAGTTTGTTGCGAGTCTGCGAGTTTACTGAATCATCTTGTGATATACTAAAACGTTTAAGCAACAATTTAAGTGCATCGGCTTTAAACAGGAAACAGACACACGGCGCCGACCAGTTTCCAAATGAATTCGCTTACAATTGTTTTAGTATATCTAAAACGATTAGTAAACTCACAGAATAGCGAAAAACGTATTAGCCTTGACCTGCAAAGTACACACCTCATGGTTTTTTCACGTTTGACCGCGGTTAAACCGCGATGCAAATCAGGAATAGACCCAAGCCCTTTCGTAACTATATACGATTTGGTAACTATACGATTTGGTTCACAAAGACGCAAAAAGGCGCAATGCGTTTCACACAGGTGCAACGATATATTTTTACCGAAAAAATATTTTAGGGTTACGTGTTCTTTAAGATGCCGCCTGCAAACGCTTATTTTATATTTGTCTAGATTTTTAATTGTGTTAACCTTTTAGCTCGCTATCTAAATAGTTGTATGTACAACATAGTATTTTCTTCTTACCATCTTGTTATAAAATATTTAACAATTATTCTACTCAGGCCTGTTGGATATGGAGTGATAGATAACCACCCAGGCGGTTAGTTTCGTAAACAAATATTCAATCATTGCTTTAAGCGGACAGAGCGGCTTTCACGTAGATGTATTAGCCGAAGGAAGCGAGTTTGTAATGAATCAAAATAACGGCACAAAGGGCGAATTTAATCAAAATGAAGACACACTTCCAATGTATTTTGATGGAAGAGAACATTGTCTCACCAAAGCTGGTCGGAAACAAGATACATTAGGGATAAGCAAGAGAAATGTCCAGGTTATGCCTCAAGAGATGGCTTCTTGAATTTGTCCGTTGCGTGGCAGAAAAACGAGACCCGCGGCCGAACAGAATAACAACAACAACCAGAACAGCGATTCTTCTCATCTTAACAAAACTTCGTATTTGTGAGAATCGAAAGTTTGAAGCTGGGGATTAGCTCAATGCCCACACGCATAACTCGCCCACACAAGTTTTACATGAAAAAGTTAATATGAACACCCGCCCATAGCAGCAATGCAGCAGCCACTAAGAGACATGGAAATGGATTGCATTAGTAGTAATAGATGTATTGAATGAATACCACTTGATCCAGAGAAACCCAACCCGCCAACCTGCCAACAAGTTTGCCACGTAACTCACTACCGGCGGGGGGCAGGGGTGGTGGGGGCCGGTGGTGAGTTGCGCGTCTCTGGATCAAGTGAGTATGCATTCAATACATCTATTACTACTTAGGAGGGGAAGAAAAAAAGGCAGCGGAGGGAAACAGAGAAGGAAAAAAAAGGAAGCGGGGGAGGGGGGTCCACCCATTTAGAGAGAAGGTACCTTTGGGTATCCCTTCCAGCAAAATGGTAGTGAGTTTCAGCAAACACGAGCTCGACCGTTTTCCGGCAATTACTTCTGGAAGTGTTCAGAAGAGGATAAAAATTGGCTCATCAATGAACTCTTGAAACATTCAGGCTCCGTCGCCGAATTTGTTCAGAAAACAGTGAGTATGAACGTAACGAAATGGAAGATTCAGAACTCAAAAGAGTATAAAACTCTTAAAGAAATTAGGAAAATTCTCAATGATCTCGACATCAAAAGACTTCAACATTTGGATGAACTGATGATTACTCCAAATCCAAACTGTGAAAAACAAACACTCGAAGGATGCAACAGTTTAACACAGGCCATTTTCAAGGATTTCTTTCATCCAGGGCAAAAGGGCAAAAGAAATCCTCGATTGGCATGCTATTCGTGAGAGGGATTAAAGAAATCCTTGAAAACTGTAAAGCGGAAGTAGAAGGGTATGATACAGTCTATTGAACACGTGTGTGTGTCAGTCTGTATGTGCAATAGATTTTTTGGTGACAGTTGGCCACTGTCTGAACCCTGCTTGCGACTCGTGCGGATCCTGAGTTACGGAGTTGTGGGGATGTCTTCCAGTGGACGGTACCCCCGGGTGAGCCCGCTCCGACCCTACTGGTAACAGGGGGTGCTGAGAGTTTTTGCACCGCGGTCAATTCCTGTTGACCGCTCTAAACATAAAATATTGGCGCAAGAAAAACCATGCGTAGATGTTCAATAACAGTACAAAAAAGTTATAATCGTGGAGCTCCGCTGTTAGGCTTGGCTAAATCTATGTATTACTCGTGTGACCGTAACGCATTCATCTGTTTTTTTATGAGATTTAAAGAGAATTTTGTGTTTTTTCCCTCAAATTTTAGTTGTTTAAATTCATGTGACACCAAACCCGAGTTTTTCTTTTGCATTTATTGCGTTGCGGGCCAAAGCATGGCCCCATTGTCTTTTTTCCGCGGGATCGAGTCAAGCGATTTGACCATTTTGCGGTCTGCAACATGTTTGCACTTTTTTCGTTCTCTCCATATTTTTCGTTGCGATAAGCGCAACTTGAGTAATCAACATCATGCTGCATTGCAACCGCAAAAGTTGAGCCGGTCGGTTGTTGATAAACTTCCTGAATTTCTCCACTTTTCCATTTTATCAACGAACCGTAACTTCTTGTTCCACCTTTGTTTTTATAGTCTCTGTACTATCTTTTGTATTCGGCAACCATCGCACGCCCTTCTTTTCCGAAACTTCCGGACCTTTGTAAAGTTTGGGATCGGAAACAATGTCCCACAATTCTTTGAAATCAACAAATGGGAAAGCAACAGGAAGGCCACTTCCATCAAGATCCTTCCTGTCTCTCACGTACCGCCGGTTTGGTCTCACTTTTGTTGAAAGCTAGTCAAGCAGTTCATGCCCATCCTTTTGAACCACCGGCGCCGCTTTTTTCATCCCATAATTCAACACTTTCTTTTGAAGGTCGGGGTTTCTCATTGCTTCGGAAGCGTAATATCTCCCAGCTTCCAACCACTTCTTTACAAGAAACGGAACCACGTGTTTCAAAAACAAGTCTGTCGCTGTGCCAGCAATGTCAGTGAAAACTCCTGCGCCCTCTGCAAGAGAGGGCTCCGTCAGTTTCTCGGCAAGAATAGGGTTTTCGTGATTCCACAAACCGCACATTTCACCTTCAACATCTTCCGGTGGTTCTTTGTGGTCACAACTCGTTCAGTCCCAGAAACATTCGGGGTTTTGCGTTTGTCTTTCACACAGTAGACCTCCATCGTCATATATTCAAGAAATAATTTTTCACAACCCGCTCGTTTTCATGCACATTAGAAGAAAGCATTTTGAGAATGTCTTCGTAACTCGTGCCTCTGTTTCTTTCATTCAAACAAAGGCAGGCAATAATAGCCGCACCTGACACTCCCGATCCACTGGATTTGGTTGTCATTCCGAAGAAAATTCTTGTTCCCCAGTATTCTCATGTCCAGCTCCCATTACTCGGGGGGCGACATGCCGAAAGAGTCGAAATATTCAATGTCTTTCCCATACCAGCAGCAGACCCAATGATTGCCAAAGCTCCCGAAATCATCCATATTGATAATGCAAGGTGAATGGTGAAGGTGTTTTCTTTGGTTGCGTGAGAAGATTCCTTTGTTCGGGATATCAAGGTATTTGCACCAATTCGTCAGTTCAACATTGGAAAGCGGCACGTCTCTGAATGTCATTTTTTTTTTTCATAATCATCCCAACTGCCGAAGAAAGGTGGAGGGCGAATGTGCATTCCCTTTCCCCGGGGAGGAGGAGGAGGATGCAACGAACGCCGCGATCTCCCACTCACCTGCATCCCCTTCCCGAACATTTTGCTGATAAGGTTAATAGCTAGAGGAACACCGACGGACGCCAGCATTCCAAGAAACCCACCGTATTGCGTAGTTCCCCCACCACGAACCATGCCCCGGCCTACAAGAAACTTCTCCACAGCGTTTTTCTGTTCTGGTAACAGCGATTGAGCAAGTTTGTACAATTTCACTTCTTCAGGCCCGAAACCTTTTCCGAAGATTTTTTCCGGCCCTTTTATCGCACCGAAGCTGAGCCCCGCGGTTGCCAAAGCCTTTGCCGCCGGTTTGATCAAAGGCTTTGCCAAGCTGAACAGAAAAGAAAAATGCTGCCGCGCTTTTTTCATTCGGTTGATTTGAGTGGTGGTCAAAAGGAGGTCGTCTCCGTGGCTGACTTTCTCAGGTTTGACGCCCAGCGTCACAGCTGTTTTTTCGGTGAAAGCTTTTTGAAGTTTTTTCTTTTGCCCATCAATCAACGCAATCTTGAAGGGATGATACGTCGTCGCCATCTTATATCAAAATGAAGAACAATTAAACCAGTCTTTCCGGTCTGTTTTATCACAAACTCTTTCATTCAGAACGGCGGCAAAGATTGTGTAATCATAAGCATTGGCGGCTTCATTCAACCGGTAATGCAAAATTAACTTCACCCGTCATACTTTCTTTGGTTGCTCTGAGGTCGAAGTAAATGACATAGTAAAGTGTCGAGTAACTGGCGACATTCAGCTGAGTCCCCGTGTTGTCATCATTTTTTCTGTATCTGTAGTTTATCAGATCGCGGCGGATTCATGTCTCGTCGTCGCCTTCATACTCCAGTTCGGGGTGGTAACTTCCACAGAACTGAAGGCGGCAAGTAGACAACTTTGCCGAATCGTCCCCGTCAAGGTCGAAGGTGTCGAAGGCGTAGGGATTCTGTGGCATTTTGTTTTTGTGTTTGTTGAAAGGAAATAAACTTGGCGTTTTTTCACACCAGGTGGAATTTGCCATTGGCCGCCGGCATCTCTTCGGCTGGAGCTGGGGTTCAGCGTTTCTTTCAAGTAATGCCATTGAGTCGGCTAAAGGGAATTTTCGTTGACCAACTTTTGTCCTTCGGTTTATAGCAGCAGTTTCGGAACCCACAATTCGAGCTTTCGGACAACAATCCGCCGCCCGGTACCGTCGTTTTGAAAGATCATTTTATTGTCATTCTGTAGCTCAATTTCAAACTCAAGTTGCAACGGAGGCAAACGTTTGTCCGACAGTTCCTCGAAGAAGGAATAGCGGTTGAGAGGAATGACGGTTTTGAGAGAGTCCCGCGCGCTTGGATTCCTTTGTTTGTTGCAGCGTCGCTCGTTACAGTCGTATTGTCGTTGTCAAGATACCTAAACTCGTCTTTTGCCACAGTTCTTGAATAATCGTAAGAATATTCCACCAAGTGTTTGATGAATATTACTTTTGTGGATGTCGCTGGCTTTCTTAAACTTTCTTCCCCGCAGACCTCACAGTCATATTTTTTTTATCAGAGAGAAAGCGCTGTTGATTGGGGCCGACTCTGTGTCGGCAGCAACATTGCCACCATTTGCGAGAGCCTCGAATTTGTACTCAACACGGAAATAGGCATTGTACCAGTCACGGACAATGTCCTTGTCTTTCACAGAGTACTTTATTCTGGTTTTAGTTTGGTGCTGACAGTTACCAGGAAACGTGAGCGGTGTGTCCAGATTGACGCGCTCATAATCCACCTTCTCGAGATAGCGTGGTGACCTGAACATCGTCGGTATATTCATGAAAAAAATTGCAAAGTTGGTTTGCCAAACTTCAACTCAGTTTTATCATTACATCAGATGATGATTTTGTTTTCGGGCGGGCGCTGCGGGGTGGCGTTTCTGAAGTATTTGTTCAATTTTCTTTCCCCCTTTTCTGCCGCCATCTCGCCAAGTTTTTGGCCCGCTCTTTCAGTCGCCACCTTGGCGGTGTTTTTCGCAACCTGCCTCTCACCTTTTCTGAACACTTTTCCAATGGCCATGAGGGTGTCATGGACCACGCCCGAATTTTTGTGCTTGTAGCGATGCCGACCGGCGCGTTCGTCAAAGAACTTCATCCACTCACTCGGATGAGTCATCTTTCTATACATCCCGAAGAAATTTATGCTTCTTCAATCACAACGCTTGTGACCCGTACTCTCACAGAGTCAATCCGGGATTTCCCCTTCACAGGATGGTACTCAAGTCGAAGTGGATCTTTTTGAAAAGGGTAACTGACCTGGAGATCCGTGGTGGACAAGCTGTACAAAACGTGGCTTACCACATCGTTCACCTGTCGTGTTATCAAATCGCAGTGAAGAAAAACCCAGTCAACACCCCTCGTAATGTTTGGAATCATTTCTCCTGTAAAATTCGTCCCGTCTCTCAGAATCTTTTTTTCGTATCCAAGCAAACTGGCGAACTCTCCGACAGAGAGGTCAAGCTCGTAATCTTTGGCCATTAAAACCACAACCCGGTAAATGGTGAAGTTGAAATACAAATTGAAGGTGTGCTCTTTGTTTTCGGCATCCGGGTCAACGAACCCTGTATGATCCTGCAAAAAACAGTTGATGTCGGTGTAATCATACATTCCATCAGGAGAAGTCAAAGTTTGCCAGTCTCCTGTTTCCTCGCTCCACTTCAGTTTGTTGTTTCCGTAAGCTTCTGCAATGTTGTACCTAGCGCAGCTCATGGTGATCAGTCTGTTCAACGCCGCTTTGTACTCTTTTTTCGAGTCAAGTTCAATCGGCGGGTCGAAGTAGATTCTGAAATCGTGCGACGCCTGATTGGCGTTATTTCTTTGCAGCTTCGCAAGAATCGAGTCGAGCAACAGGTTGTACGTCATCGTGACATATAATCACTGATAATTTTTCGACTTTAAAACTCGTTTGTTATCCCGTATTTGGTGAACACCGAAAGCAAATCAACAATTCGGTCCCGGAGTTTTGACGAAGTGTTGCCGGCTTTGATCGAACCGAGACTCACATGTTCATGTTCATGGATCAATTTTTCAGCGGTCGATTCTCCCAAACCACTGCCTTCCGTTTCCCACTCTTGCTCAGAGAATTCATCATCTTCTGGCTCGGCAAGAGAGGGTCTGCGGGCCAAAACAGTTCTTTCCAAAGGTGTGAGAGGTTTTTCTCTCGTTTTTTTTTTTTCACAGGTGTCTTTGTCAACCTCTTTTTTCCTCCCTGAAGCTGTTGCGACAATAGGGCTGGCCTTCTTCTTCGTTCGTAAATCTCATCTCTGACTTTTTCGAGATCTTTCACCGAATAACCGTGAAATGGGGACTTTTTGCTTTTCACTCTGTAGTTGGGATCATCTTCGTATTTACTGATGAACCGGTTGGCCGTTTGCAAGTCAACAGATTCACTGGAGCTTTCGAGAAACTTCGTCGCCGCCGGCTCTTCTTAAGTCTTTCATGAAGACAAGGGCGGAGAATCTTCATCATTGCCACCTTCCGCTTCTTGTGTGGGTGATGGTGGTTGGTGTTGGTGTTGGTGTTGGTGATGGTGCTTCAGCATCCGGCCTGAAATTCTCGCAATCAAACGGGTTGATTCTGTCAAACTCATCCATTTCGCAATTCGGGCCGGGTTCTTCAGCCTCCGGCTCAGGATCTTTTATCGCCTTGTCCAACCGTGTTGTGATCGGTTTGAAAAGCTCTTCCCCCGAAAGCTGGCCGAACTCCTTGTTGATTTTGTGCATTTTGAATTCTTGGCGAATTCGTTGCTCTTGTTCTTCGAGCTCGGTTTTGTCTTTTGCCAGTTGTCGCCACTTTTTCACTGACATGGTGTTTGCGGTGTAATATATAGGGAAAATGAACATTCCAAATTATGATCCCGACCTTTCTGTCGCAAATGAATACCGACAAAAACACCCATGCATGCCCGCTGATGTTTTTCGGATGTTGATTTGTGGGCCAAGCAATTCTGGAAAAACGAACATCATGCTGCACATGATTTACGAGTGGTTGGAGTTACATAAAGTCTTTCTCTTTTCGAAAAACCTCCATCAAAACAAATACCAGGCACTCCTTCAGGACGTAACCGAAAGCATCGATCCTGAGGTAGGTTACAAGATCATCGAATCGCTGGGGGATGAAATCATTCCGCTCGAAGAGCTTCCGACAGACAACCAAAAAATCGTCGTCTTTGATGATCTGGTTTGTGAAAGCAACCATAACGGTATCATCAATTATTTAATCAACGCTCGGCACAGGAACTGCAGCGTCATCTATCTCACTCAGACCTACAACAAGGTGCCCAAAAACATCCAAGACAACTGCAGCCATTTCTGCATTTTCAGTTTCCTCCTGAAAGAGAACAAACGAATCGCTGACGAGCTGGGGGTTGATCACAAACTGCTCGACCGCGCCACCGACAAAAAATACCCCTTCTTCTATTACGACAAACCGAAGAAACTGATGAAAAAATTTTTTGACGAAGTTATATAGCCATGGTTTGGATAAACAAACGACCCGGCGGCTCTGCAACAAAAGCCACGACCGAAGGCCTTGTTGGACCCCTGGACCGCAAGGCCAACATGGACCGAAAGGTGATCCTGGCCCGCAAGGACCAACAGGCTCGCCTGGCCCACAAGGTCCAACGGGCCCGCAAGGTCCTCGTGGTGAAGAAGGGTCTTCAGGCCCAACAGGCGAGCGAGGCCCGGCAGGTATGCAAGGCTCGAAAGGTGACCGCGGGGTGACAGTCGCGAGAGGAGACAAAGGAGACAAAGGTGAAAAAGGAGACAAAGGTGATCCCGGCCCCCGGAGCATGGAAGGCCCGCGTGGCACGCAAGGTCTCAGATGGTCGCAAGGGATGCAAGGACCACCAGACCCTCAAGGACCACAAGGCCGGGCGGGTGATTATGTGAAAATTGACGGCAGCACCGCAATGATTGGGGATCTTGACAACCACAACATAACAAACCTTGGAACCCCAACCTCAAGTGCAACTGACTTTGCTGTGACTGGGGGGATGTTCAACGACGGAATCACCGTTGCAAACAGGGATTTGAAGACACAAATTACAGCCGAATACAAAAAATACGTGGACGAATCACATTTGGACCCTTCCGTTCCGCTACCTTATGGAAGATGTTGATGAAAGCACCAGTGAAAACAACATCGAAGTTGTAGGGATTGTTAATGTTTTCCGAGGCTCTCCTCACTCGTTGTACAAAAGGGCCTACGGGCTTGTATTGTTGAAGGACGCGAGTGGCGACGATTACCGCTCACGAATTAGTTTCAATCTTCATCCGCTCCCAGTTGGTTATACACATTCGTTGTTGAATTCTTTCCTGTCACGTTCAGCAATGTTTTGTGACAGCGTAGGGCACAACCATTTCAATCAACAGTCAGACATACATTTATTTCACTGCTTGTTTTATGGATATGTGGGTACTTGAGCCTGAACATTAGCTATGCCATGCTGATGAGGCCTAACAAGGCCGAAACAGCTGTCCATGGCTGCTAATGCTTGGGCTCAATCTTTGCTTTGGTGGATTTAGGGGTAATGCCCGCTACCATGTGGCCTTAGTACCTTTAGAGTGGCTTCAGCTTACCAAATCACATTAATTTGTGAGGTATCATACATTTATTTGGATTTGCATAGAAGTGTTTCTGGGGTGGTACCAGAGTATTGTCCCACATGATTGTTTACGGTGCGAAAGGCTACGTGGCAAAAGTTGATCCGAAAGTCTTTGACACGCTTTATGTTGTTGAAAACAACCGAATGGTAATCCAAACCGATTTGGATTTGAAAAATCATCACATAAGAGGTTTTGTGGTTGACGAAAACGACAAAACGTCTGCTATCAGGATTAAGTATCTTGCAAAGGGGGACTTAGAAAAAAACCAAGAGATAAAAGTTATCACGACTTTTTCGATTCTTTCGTTGATTTCCGGCTGCCAAGCTCTAATAATCTCATTAGTGACAACCATCGATGTTATTTGAGGGCGAAAATCGAAAAAATCGGTGTAACGAACCCGACTGAAAACAAGTTCGATTTCGCACGTTATGAAGGAAACAGAGCTTTGAACATTGTCGGCTCTTTGACGATAACTTAACTTTCTCCGCGCGGTGTCGGTACACAATTTGGTTTCGTCGGTATTTTGAAAGATGGGGTCTCATTTCGGTTCAACCAAGCCCCTCCTTGAACCAGCTATTTCAACTTGTCGGTTGGTAAAGCTTCTTTGCAAGGTCGTTATGACTCTGAAAGCTCCCTCCCGCCTGAAAACAAATTTTTCCCCGCGGAATACATGAACAAAAAAGTGATTTTACTGGCTGAATGCGATAGCGGCGGAGTCTTTTGCATGCTGAGGAACCTCGATGACCTTCGCTCATATGATTTGGCCAGTTTCAAAGTCAAAAATGTCTCTTTCACGACCGTTTCTTTGGTACCTCCGAGAAGCTCTTTCTCGGTATGCTTGTACGGTTTGACCAAAACAAAGGGAAAGATTTTTGTTGGAAGAAATTCACAGAAGATTATTTTATCATTTGTATACAACTTCTTGAAAATGACCACCACCCAACAAAACATTTTCGATTTCAGCCACACCGACACGATTCTTTCGAAGGGCACGATCGAGATGTTGAAAAATCTTTATGCCTACTACCACAAGAAACATTACGGCTACGAAAAGCTGTACCGCGCCTTTTTAAAAAGAAATCTGTTTTGCAACATTGTGGCAGGCAAAGCCATCGCAACTTCTGCGGTTGCTGTTCGCCGCTTTGATCGGTTTAGGGCTTGTTGTCAAGGTATTGCAAGCATCAAAAATACGACAAAAAAGCGGAAAAGGCCAACTTCGCCAGAGTTGAGTACAAAAAAAATCCTTGATGCGACTCGGTTTTATCTCAGAGGCGAACCTTTGAACGAAAAAGACTTTCTTGACAGGCTGAAAATGGTCGACGACTTCATCAGCGACCATTGCATGGAAATTCCGCAAAGAATAGCTGGAAAATACAACAAACCTTTCACCGCGGTATGAAACAACAAATTGTTGTCCACCACCTGTCGAATCTTTCTTTCGCGCGGCGTAGTGTTGTTGGATGAATTTTTTCGAAAGCGGGCAGAAGAGCAGTGAGAATTTCTTTTTTTTCGCGGCCAAGCTTCATGGGGGGCTGTTTGAAAGTAATCATGCAGAAAACAAACATAGTTGACCCACTTGCCGTCATGACCGAAGTTATGTATGACGTTCCCCAAGAAACGACACCGCGACAGGTCGCACACCTCTCGATCGTTTCGAACAACGGTGTCGACAGCCTCCAAGAGTGTTTTTCAAGAATCTTTCGAATGTGAACGTGAGAAACAACAGTGGGCGGCGCCTCTTTCTCGGTGCTGTGACCGGCAGCTCCTCCACCCTTCCACATGATTGACAAATGAGTTCGAAATTCTCAAAATCCTCAATCATTTTTTTCTTGAAGCACGTGAGTTGTTGCCGCACTGTTTCCAGCGGTTTTTTTGGAAGAAGTTGTCGAAGAAGCTCTTCGATGCTTTGTTGAGAAAGATCGTTTACCATCTTTTGCGCTGTTTTGTACATAAAAATGGAGAAACGCCTTTCAAAAATTTACTACAGCCCAAAGGGCTACTGAAAAGGGTTTGCCGCAATCAAAAAATTAGCCCAAGCTGCAAGGGTCGCGGAAGCTGTAGCGAAGAGGTGGTTAACCAAGCAGGCGCTTTGGCAAATCTTCCTCCCCGCGCCGCGGCGTGTTCCTCGACCGAAGTTCGATGCGCCCGCACCCAACGCGGTGCACCAAGCCGACCTGTTCTTCATGCCGCATGACAAACTGCCACGCGGCCATAAAGTTTTCAAGTACGCGCTGACTGTTGTCGATGTGGCCAGCCATTACAAAGAGGCTGAACCTTTGACTTCGAAAAATTTTGATGAAGTCGCTCAGGCTTTTGAGAGAATTGACGAACATGGGCCTCTCAAATGGCCGAAACTGCTGCAAGTCGATCCTGGGCGTGAGTTCATGGGCGCTGTCTCCAGAAAGATGGAAAACCCCAAAACAGCCATTCGCCATGGGCATGTCGAAATTCACCGCGATTAAGCTATTGTCGAACGTTTCAACCGCACTCTTGCTGAGCGTCTGTTCGGCCACCAGTACGCTGTTGAAATGCTTCTACCAGAGGGTCAGCGGCCTGTTGCATGGGTGAAAAGGTTTCCCCAGGTTGTTGCTGCTCTGAATAACCAAATCACACGGCTGACGGAGAAAAAACCGCAGTTCCATTCAAACAGAAAACGGTTGTTTAGGAACCATCAACTCCTTATTTGAGACCTGTTGGGATGAACGAAGAAAAGCTCCCTGCCAGTGTGGACGTCCGCTATTTGTTTCAACCTGGTGAGTTCAAAGGTGTTGTGCAAAGAGCCACAGACCCAGTTTGGTCTCGGAACGTTTTCACGCTTGAAAGGGCCATCATCAAACCAAATCAACCTGTCATGTATTTTTTTGCACGACGGACCCAAGCGCAGTTTTGTTCGCGAAGAATTGTTGGTTGTCCCTCCAAACACAGAGTTGCCGTTGTGATGTTCGATTGGCTCTGTGTGAATCCCGACGGGCAACACCCACGGTTTGTCGTAATACGCGCTCAGCCCCAGCTTCTGCTGCTCACAAGTCACCATCCGCCCGTCCCTCATACGGAAACCTCTGTTCGTCGCCATTCTTCTTCCTCAACGAAATAACACTTCGAGCAGGTCGCAATCATCCGCCGGCCGACACACTCGAGATTGAAGAGCCCCGGCGTGCGGCTGCAGCCACTGCTTTTTTTTCCGTCTCAAATTCTTCTCTCATCTCCGGTTTGATGATGTCTTCCAACCTGTCTCCGCTGATTGCCATATAGTTGCTGTCTGTGTCCATCTGAATCAGCTCGAAATCTCTTCTATCGAGATACCTGTCGAGAAAGTCGTAGTAAAACTCAAGCATCCGCAGCTTCGCCAACTGATACACAGCTATTCCGATTTGCAATGGTCTTCTGATCGTGATCCGCGGCTTCCGACTTTCCAGCTCGTACACTTCCCCGATTTCTTCAAGATCACTGAAATATGCACTTCGCAAAGCTCTGTCGACAACCCTCTCGTCTTTTGTGTAAATCACGTTGGTTTGCCGCTCCAAAGCTTCAATGAGCTTCCCGTACGCGCTGTTTCCCAACAGTTTGAAAACCTCAACAAGCAGCGCCTTGTTTTTTCCACATCTCCTGTGCGGCGTGCACGAACAAGGTGAAAATCTTCTTCGGTTGATAGTGTATTGTTCGGTGGACAGCTGTGATAACCGTCCCGTGATCCACATACCAGCGAAGCAGGGGAGCATATACCAACATCTTTTCTGCACACAATGCTCCCACCAACTTGTTTCCATCCCCGCGGTTTCCGCCTGTGCGTTGCAGGTAGTCCAACACCTGTTGCGACACAGCTTCAGCGGGCACCTTCTTGTTGATGAAGAACGGACACATCTCCTCGAACTTGGGCCACAGAGGTTCAGGAATCTCGATGTCAACTTCAGCAAACCCGAACCAGGTGCGGTCTTTGAGCCTTTGTGACAGAATAGGCAACGCTCTGACCGTCCACTCGTCTGTGTAGCGAACAACATTTTCCTTCCCACAAGGCATTTCTTTGAGCATTTTGACAGATCGAGGGCGTTGGCATCATATCCGAGGATTTTTTGGCAAGGTTTCGGATTGTCCATCTGATGAAACCTTATTTTCGTGACACCGACTTCGTGGTGCCGCGTGAACACGAGGCTTGGTCCTCCGACAACAGCCCCTTTCAACATATCATACGCTTCTTTGCAAGGGTTCCAGAGCTCGGCACCTAGCTCAATCGACCCCCGAAGGAAATATTGGAGGCTCACTCCCGGGGTGCTGACAGCATCTTTGAGGATATCAATCCCTTTTTCAGTGTAGTAGGCCCGCATTTTTTCCAAAGCTTCAAGACCGGGAGCCACGTCAAGATTGTTGTAATAGCGCAGCCAGTCTGCAATGGTCCGCATGCCCTTTTCTTTGAACAAGCGCTTGCACCCCTTCCATTCTTTCAGAGTGAGCACGAATTTCTCTTTCAACCGTGAGTACCACGCAGGATAATCAGGGAGGCCGAGATAATCAAGTTTTTCGGGGGAATCAAACCACTCGTACTGAAACCACGATTTGTGGCCGAATAACCGTAGGCTTTAACTCACTTTTCGTTGCTTTCGTAGCTGGTCCCCGGCCCAAGATAATTGATAATGTCGAGGAATCGAAGACCTTTTGTGAGAAGAAACATGAATGTGTTGGCTTTTTTTCGCCACTCTCACTTTTTTGGTTGTGTCGACCAGCCGCTCAACAAAATGTTCTCTGATCACGTTCAAGTCGTATCGGCCAGAGTTGAACCCGAGAACTGGCACTTGGTCGCACCATTCTTGGATTTTGGCGCGTTGTGTTTTCGTGAGAAGGGAAATGTCTTCAGGCATTAACTCCTTTCTCACTATTCTTCCACGAACTTGCGGACCAACTCCTTGGGATCTTTCTCGCAGATGTGTGTGGGCTCACGTTCGAGCATGTCACCAACCGAGACTGAGATCGGCACGTGTGTGTTCTCGAAGGCGAGCATGGTTGTTGGCTCCTTCCACTGATTTTTGTCTCCATATGATTCGAAATCATACAATATCGCATGTGGGTAACTTCTTGTGAAGGTTTGAGGCAGCTCCTCTTCCGTTTGTTTGACTTCACACGATCACGCCTCGACCACGCGATCACCCGCCTCTCGAAGTTTT
The DNA here is from genome assembly GCA_016490735.1 of Pachyseris speciosa. Lineage (NCBI taxonomy): Eukaryota > Metazoa > Cnidaria > Anthozoa > Scleractinia > Pachyseridae > Pachyseris > Pachyseris speciosa. The sequence continues at coordinate 777,627 of JAEMWC010000333.1, read as the reverse complement.
TTTGTGTGATTCATGGTTGCGAGGAAGAGGTCTTCACGTGTTTGTCCTTTGTGACCGATGATTCTGTCACGTTCGGGAAACAATTTTCGACAACCATGCCAGTAACAATCGTGATATTGATACACTGTCTTTGTTTTGGGGTCATACCCGTCGACAGGAGCCCCCACAATCCACCTCTCGCCCCCGTGCACTCACATTGCGTGATTAATGTGGGTTTTCCTCCGCCTTGCTTCTTTTTCAAGCTAGCGGATGGGATTGGGGAGAAGCGTTGTGCTTTATAAAGAAGGCCTTCTCGAACTCCATTTGCGGGTTTTCGACTTTTTAGCCGGGCAATCAATAACCGTCTCACCCCGAGAATCTCCCACGACATTGAACACACAAATAGATTTTCGCCAGCCTTGCAATGTCCTTTATGACGAACGCGTGCCCCTCGTAAATACCGATTGTCAGAATGTTTTTCAGTTTCAGTGAAGGGTTTCGTCTGAGGTGCCAGTGCCAGTGAAGGGTTTCGTCTCTCAGGTTCATAAACACGGATGCCGAGCCAATAGGAGAAAGCTTTCCCTTGGTTAAGGTGTTGTTAGACCTTATCCAATGCATCGAGCGAAGTCTTGTCACAATCGTTGCCATACCGAGGAGCAGTATATATTCTGAAAAGGCCTGTATCATCCGAAAAGTTAGAGTTTAAGGGCTCGGTTCTTTTCCAGGACGAAGAAAAACAGAAAATGCCCCAAGAGGTGTATTAGAGGAAGGATGCAGCAAATGAAGATGACGTCAAACGCGCTTTTCGTTACCTGAGGGAAATCACTGTGGTTGCACTCAGGTTGCATTTCAATGGAATAAAGTCCCTGTCCTCAAATGTGTCCTGGTGGGGCGAGGGAAAAAGGCGCCTTATTTCCCTATTATTGCTCTTCAGCGGTAAATAATAACATTTCATTCTTGCTGAAATATGGCACAATTTGAAAGCATTTTCGGGTTTTCATTTTGACGAGCTGAAAATGCTTCCTTCAGTGACGGCGCACTGATTAGATATTTATATCTCTCTCTGGCGACGTTGTCAATTTATCAGAACGCCGCGACGCTAATCCTTTCGCCATGCCTTTTCTCCAGCTATTCTCGAAGTCGGCCAGGATATTCCTGCGATCGTTAATTTGTGTTTTGAAAGACACTCTTATCAAAAGAGAAGTGTGCTTCTAGTGTTCTGCAATTGCTTAAGTAACATAACGTATTTTCCGGATACATACTTGGCGGCCACTCTTAGTGGCCAAAACATAATCACAAGGGGTGCATGTAATCAATGTGTTTCCGTGCGAAAAGAAAATCGGCTGCTTATTTGACCGCAGTCTTACCGGTCTTAAAAATTTCCTGATCGATAAAATCATCGTCTAGTCTCAACTATGCACACCATCATGAGAGTCAAATACTGATAAATCGTTAGGCAGGACCTTTAACCTTAATAAGCAAATACAATTAGAAACTTAGTGGCAAAGGATAGGTCCAGTCATGATACTGTACCCTATACTTTTTGTCGGCTTTTTATTGGTAGAGCTCACATGCGTTTCAGTTGACTCATAATTTACCAAGAACCTATGTTTGGAGAATTCCTATTGAAATTCGTTCACACTAGAATAATGACGGAGAAAGATCTTTTCTGATTATGATTGTCTTTTGATAATCGAACAACTGACTCTATACTGGTCGTACTTTTATCCATCGCCAATTTTTTGACTCTTTTCCCGAAAAACCAATGTTTCAAATGAAGAATGATCCTCGCAGTTGTGAACGCAATTTATGCAATTGCGAAAAGAAGCCTGAAAAAAAATTCAGGACTTCAACGGGGTTTGAACCCGTGACCTCGCGATTACCGGTGCGATGCTCTAACCAACTGAGCTATGAAGCCACTGACGTTGGGAGCAGGTCTAATGTGGGTTCATATGTTCCCGTGAAAGAAATGAGTGTGAATGATATATGAAATGAATCATATATGAACTGCGGAAATGAAATCAAATGAAGAATGATCCTCGCAGTTGTGAACGCAATTTATGCAATTGCGAAAAGGAACCTGAAAAAAATTCAGGACTTCAACGGGGTTTGAACCCATGACCTCGCGATTACCGGTGCGATGCTCTAACCAACTGAGCTATGAAGCCAGTCATATATCATTCATATATCATTCACAAACCAATGTTTGTTTAAACGACTGCAATAAATTGAGATTTTATCCATATAGAGATGAGAACTTATATTTGGAATTCATAACCGCAAGTGTCAGTTCCCACAAAGCTAAGCTACAAAATGCTCTTCTTCCGCCACTACGCCAGTATAAGAAAAATCTTTATGAAGAAGTTTTTTAAGATATCGCACTGAGTAGTTCCTTAATTCTTCAATGTGCAATCAATGACTCCACCTTTGGCTTTATTATTTAGGCGTTATGCTCCTTTTCTTGATGTTATCTTTTGTCCTTTCTCTCGCATTATGAAAAAAGTTACATAAAGCTTAAACGACTCTTGAAGTGGCTACGTACGTCCATTAATACCCCAATATTTGTAAATTTTAAAGAATGTTATGGATAGATGGCTGGCTTCAAAAATGAAAAATGTTTCAGAGCAAATCGTCCATCCATAGTGAGGAGTTTCTATCAAAGGGATGAAATTAGGGGGCTTTTTCGTAAAGGAATTCCAACAAATAAACTCTCAGACTCAGGTTGAATGCCATCACGATTACGTACTTCAATGCCCTGGTACAAAATAATCAATATATAAATTATGGTTAACTAGATAAAACGTCTGATGTTCAAGGCAACTGAAATTGACTTACAGATGCATACTATGTCGTATTCAGAATTTTACGCTTTCTTGAACTGAAAAACCCGAATCGTTGCCCAGATTGTCGCAAGCATATATGTTTGAAAATCGGGTTGTATACAATGTGACTTTGTTATTCTGCATGGTGCGTCGTTTTCTATTTTTGATTGTATCCCGCTTATCATTTCAATAAAATTACCCGTTGACTTAAAGAATGATGACATGCTACTCTAGTTTTTAATTCACATCATAAACATTTACAAACCAATCAAATCCAGCAGGTGCTCCTCCATTGTCTGTTGTGAAGACGATGACAGAGTTGTCAAACAGTCCAGCTGTTTTAAGAGCCTTTGTAATGTTCCCAACAGACTCGTCCAAGGAAGCTACCATGGCAGCATAGGTTCTTCTTTCGCTGGACGTAATATAGGAAAATTTCTGTAAAGAAAATAGCAAGTACTATTCTTAACCAACCCATATATAAACGCGCTGATAAGAAAGAAAAATAGTAAATTCATCCCCACTCATAAAAATAGACTGATCGTAATTGCCATGTCACGAGCATGACCAAGGTAGATATATTATGGTTGAATAGAGTATTACAACATGATAGAAATAGAGTATTTCCAATTAAACAGAAATGAAAATGTTATTTTACAAGGTTAAAAGGTTAAAGAAAAGCCTAACATACTTTGCATTGCTCAGTCTTTTCACAAGCACAGAATCATCGAAGGCCTTATGAGCCCACAATGCAGCCCCAGCTTCAACAGACAAGTTCATTCTTACCTTACGAAACTGTTCTCATCGGAAATTACTTAAACCATATAAAATGAGCATGTAGCGGAGGGTGTTTTACCCTGAAGATGACTTAAAAAGTCGAAAACGTTCGTTTTTTCTTTTAACCTTTTTTTGTGTTGTAAAATAGCATTTTGAAACTGTAAGCGAATATTGTGGACATTTCTTTCAATGTTTATCTTAGTGTGGCCAGGTCCCAAGTCGCAATGTTTTTATAGAATCGATTTTTAGGCGCGGTAGAAGAGCGAACAGTGAGGCTGTTGCCGGCTTCGTGCAAAGGTGAGTTGTACTGAGGGTTTTCAGGGGTTATACAGACTATATACATAGTTTATTATATTTTTAAGTGTATAGCTTTATATTGGGATTTAGTTTTTCTTTTCTGTAACCCGTTTGAATTCTTCTTCAATAAAGTTGTTATAGATTGTAGATAAAAAATGAATGTGGCTAAAGACTGCATGATAGGGAAGGAGATTCATGAGTTCGCGCCAGAATGTCGATGGATCAGTGGTCCAGAATTCCTGAGGTTTGCAGAAGCGGTTGGTCAAAGGAGTACCAGCTGTTGAGGAAACTGAATTGGAAAACAAGGGCTCCGTTCTTGCAGCGTCCACTTCCCCAATCTTAACTATTCTGCAATGGGAGAAGGGCTCGTCTTGGAGAAAACTATGTCGACTGTACGCCTGGCGGATGAGGTACAAATTCAACCTGAAGTGCAGAGCAAAGAAGACAGCTTCTTTTCCAGAGCGTCAAATCAATAATTTGAGCGCCGCCGATTTAGAAGAGGCCTCCTTAGCATTCTGTAAACAAACCCAAATCGGATCGTTCAAGTAGAACTATAATGACCTACAGGCAGACCGAGCTCTCTCATCCGACAGCCCACTGCTTCCTCGTGAGTGGAATTATTAGAGTTGGAGGTCGGCTAAACTAGGCTCCGATACGATTTGAGACAAACAAATCTAGTACTACTTTCTCCTGTTCACCCTTTGTCGAGACGGTAAGCTCAAGACATCCACGAAAGACACTTCCACGATAGAAGGGAACACACACTGTACACACTGGCTCTCGTGCACCAGCACTTCTGGATCTTGCTGGGAAAGTCATTGATTAGAAAGATCGTTGATCAATTTCTTTATTATAAGACAAGGAAAGCTTAACCAATCATTACTGTGATGGCCCCCTTACCCAGAGAACCTCCATTTACACGGAGGGAGCTACTTTGGTCCGATCAATGTGAAGAGCGGGAGAGTGACTAAGAAGATGTGACGTAGTCCACTTGGAGCTAGTGAACGACCTTAGTACTCGTTCGTTTATCATGGCTATAAGAAGGTTTTGCGGGAGAAGAGGAAATCCAAAGTCTAACCGACAATGGAACGAATTTCGCGGGAAAAAACAGAAAGTTGGCAGAAGCTCTGTAGTCACTAAGTCAAGAACGAGTTACCGAAGAGCTTGCCCAAAAAGGATCACATGGTACTTTAACCCTACGTCATCCCACACACGGGAGGAATATTCGTGTCAATGGTCAAGCGTGCGAAAAGAGCTATGAAGATAGTTTTAAATGATTAGGTTTTACCATAAGAAACGCTTCGCACTATCATTTTCCAGACAGAGACTATCTTAAATTGTCGGCCCCTCACCCCTGTAAGCGATCACCTAAACGGTTACGAAGCACCGACGCCAAATCACTTTCTTATTGGACAAGTCTCGCCAAACAGTCCACCCGGCCGATTTGAAGAGCGTGAAATTAATAGCCGCAAGAGATGGAGAATGGCCCATGCCATTCGCTGGCTGACACGATGTGGCGGCGGTGGCGTAAAGACAAGACTGATACTATACAAAAACGAGTAACAGAATACGTTAAACACATGCTTAACCCTTTCCCGCCCGTGAGTGCCAATTGGCACTTATAGATTTTACTCTGTCTAACGCCAGACGATTTTACTCGTCAATGGGGAACCCCTTGGGCAGGAAAGGGTTAACATCATCACAAACTATGTCCCCATTTAACCCTTTCCCGCCCGTGAGTGCCAATTGGCACTTATAGATTTTACTCTGTCTAACGCCAGACGATTTTACTCTGTCTAACGCCAGACGATTTTACTCGTCAATGGGGAACCCCTTGGGCAGGAAAGGGTTAACATCATCAAAAACTATGTCCCCATTTAACCCTTTCCCGCCCGTGAGTGCCAATTGGCACTTATAGATTTTACTCTGTCTAACGCCAGACGATTTTACTCGTCAATGGGGAACCCCTTGGGCAGGAAAGGGTTAACATCATCAAAAACTATGTCCCCATTTAACCCTTTCCCGCCCGTGAGTGCCAATTGGCACTTATAGATTTTACTCTGTCTAACGCCAGACGATTTTACTCGTCAATGGGGAACCCCTTGGGCAGGAAAGGGTTAACGACAAGGGTTAACTCATCGACAAAAAAACTAAACAGTATCTTGTACAGAGAAACCCTAGACCTGGACGATTTTACATACCGCCCAAAATTCATAAAGCTAACAATCCTGAACGACCTATGGTGTCCTATAACAATCAGCCGACTGAGCGCATCTGACAATTTGTTGACTATCACCTCAAGCCTTTAGTTAGTACTATACCATCTTACGTTAAAGACACTACTGATTTCCGTAACAAACTTGCTAATTTTAACAGACTTCCCGATAATGCCATCCTTGCCACACTTGGCGTCACGTCACTATATACTAATATCCCTCACATTGAAGGAATCGAGGCTTGCCGTTTCTTCCTTCATAAACGTAACGATAGACACATTCCCACTGAAACTATCTGTGACCTTATACGTATTATCCTGAACATGAACAATTTCACATCAAACAACAAACATTATCTACAAAAACACGGCACTGCAATGGACACAAAAATGGCTCCTTCATTTGCTAACCTATTTCTTGCTCACTTCGAACATGACGCTCTCACCAACGCACCTTATCTACCTAATACCTGGCTCCGTTTCGTGGACGATATTTTCGTTACTTAGACCGAAGGTTCAGATAAACTAAAAATATTTGTTGACTATCTCAATAACCTACACCCCACCATCAAGTTCACTTGTTCACATTCCCTTACTAAGATCCCATTCATTGATGTCATGGTTTTACTCCAGGATGGTCTAATAGAAACTGACCTTTACACTAAACCTACTGACAAACATCAGTATTTACTTATCTCTTCATGCAATCCCACCCACACTAAGCGTTCTATTCCGTATACCCTTGCACTTCGCCTTCGTCGCATATGCTCCAACTAAGACACTTACAAACAGCGTTCTAAGGAACTGATGGACTACCTCATCAATAAGGGTTATAACTTGAACTTTATTAAAACTCAAATACAACGCGCTTCTGACATTACTCGCAACGACGCTCTTAAATCCAAACCCAAACAACAGACCGATACTGTTCCTTTCGTCATTACATATAATCCTGTCTTACCTAACATAGCTCACATAATCCACAAACATTCCAGTGTACTCTACTCATCTGATCGTTGTAAAACCGTTTTTACTAATCTCCCTTTAGTAGCCTATAGGCGCTGTAAAAACATTAGTGACATCCTTGTTAGAGCACAGTTACCGCAACCTGTCAGCACTAACAACTCCCGCAGCCTCCCGGCTCTTTTCGCTGCCAGAAGCATAACTGTACCACGGGTCCTTATATAGAAAACGGACTAGATCAATACATATTTTATAATACTAGCAAAACCTATAAAATCAAATCGCACATTTCTTGTGATACTTACAATGTAATTTATACGATTTAATGTACTAAATGTCATCTTCAATATATCGGGGAAACCAAACGTCGCCTTAAAGACCGCCTTAATGAACATAGGCGGCCTATTATCAACCCTTCAAGTTATAATCCCACTGCGGTCTCCGAACACTTCCTTGCCAGTGATCATACTATCAGTGATCATATGATCCTGATACCTCTCAAACAATTGTATACCAAACGTGATTCCATTAGAAGGACTCGTGAGGCATTTCTTATTCAGTTAGGTAAAACATTAGAACCAGCAGGCCTTAACAAACGCGATGAAATGTAATGTTAAGTTTTCTGGCTTTATTCTAACTCTTTTTCTTTATTATTTAAATCTTATATCATTTTAGCTGCCTTGTTATTTTTCTGTAGCTTTGACACATCACGTACTATTTCATGTTATTTCCGGTAAATATAAATACCATGTAAACTTACGTTTTCCTTCAATAAACCTGAAGAAGGCTGGTGTTGGCCAGCGGAAATATCGTATTTACGCCTTTATACGTTGTTTGACCGGCCCTTCCAGTATTTCCCTACGTTTTATTATTATTATTACTGGTCACGATCTATCTGTGATCCAACGTAGAGCAAGTTTGATGGTTCACGGTTTTTTGCAGTGGTTTTCATTTCCTTAAAAAAATGCGTAAAGAATACTTACCTGCTCTAACATTTCATTCATAGTGCAAAGCAACTTGAAGAATGATGATGTGCCGCTCGGTCGAAGCCCTTCCCTGGAAATGATGCAGACAGAGTTCGGATTGTCGGCGCGGAGAAAACTCCTTTCGAAACCCTGACACAACCTGCCGCAAAGTTATGCCTTTTGAAAGAATCTGTTTGATAGAGACAATGCTGAACTGTGATCTAGCTTTCGAACTTTTCATGATTTCTCATATAGTCTGTATTTTACCTTAGGTTCGCTTAGTTTGTCGTTCGTCTTGTTGACTCACTGTGAGTCACTGTGGGGGTAGGATCAGAATATAGTAAGGCTATACCCATGAATAGTTGCACGCGTGATAGCGACCACGAGGTAGAATATTAGTTCTTGAAAAAGGTCACAAGATCGAAGTGTCTTTTCCAGACACATGTAGCTCTTGTCCGCAAAGTCTTGTATATTACATATGATAGCGTTCCACAATATCGGGCCTCTAAGAACTTCTAAGGGCAATAGAATTTTTGCCATGTTTCGTGTCAAAACGTGCAACCATTAGTAAATCTTTTACTCGCAGACTTTGTCCCGAATCGTGCTTCATTGCCATTGTGTCTGAAAGTTCATGCGGTAGTCTGTGGCGGAATGCTTTATACATAAGTTTTATTAAGGCAAGTTTGTAACGATAACTAAGCGGACGCCAACAGGTATTTTCAAGGACATCTAATAATCTCATATCCTTAGGTAAGTTGTAAATTATTCTTGCGGCCCTACAATGCAGTCTTTCCAGGGAGTGGAGAAGATGGGCATTTGAGGATGACCCCCAAAGAATAAGGCCATAAGTTATTGATGGCAACATAACTTTAAAATAGAAATTAATGAGGACATCTTTTGGTAATAACCTAGACCTTCTTATTAGATCGAGTATCTTAGCAAAACTCTTCTTAAGATCTAACATTTCTAAGGACACTTACATTTTAGCAAGCATCCAAGCTAAAACAATTTAAAACAATCTGATATTCACTGTTTGATGTAAATAGTTTATAGTCAGAGTCTTAACAATTAACTAACAATTAATTTTTAGATGAACGATTTTATTATGAATATAGTTTGTGTAATGTTCATTTTAAGTTTTAGATGTTTGTGATTTTATTTGCAAGACCCCACAAGTTGTTAAGCTTTAATTTTTTATCGTGCTAAAATAAAGGCTGTCTGTCTGTCTGTCTGTCTTCTATGAAAGTCAAATAAACCCGTTTTTAAATGCACTTACCATTATTAAAATGTAGTGAAGTGTATTATTTTTCGCATCGCCACCATTCTTGAAATCGACATGAACTTGTCGGGCCGTGAAAGAAATTTTAACACAACAGAGCGAAAATACTAGTTTCAACGTCTAATTTTATGTCCCAGTGGACGTTTTGACATAAAGTGCTAAAGTGTTACATTACAAATATTAGAATATTTGACATTATGGGATTTGTTGAGATTTTCGGAAAGACCAAGATGAAAAATGCTAACTTGTCAAAAATCAGCATTTAAAGGCAAATTGGCTCTGAGATATTAGCACCGTTATGCTCTGCTGACTCCACACAAATCCTTCTAAATTTGACTCGGTTCATAAGGTTATGAACTGAGTAAAATTTAGAAGGATTTGTATGGAGACAGCAGAACATAACTGTGCTAATATCTCGCTCTCAAACTGTAAGAAAATGCTGATTTTTGGCAAGTAGGTCTCTTTGATCGTGTTCTTTCTGAATATCCGAACAAATCTGATAATTCCACAAATGTAGTGTTTGTGACGTAATCACTTACGAACTGAGTAAAATTTAGAAGGATTTGTATGGAGACAGCAGAACATAACTGTGCTAATATCTCGCTCTCAAACTGTAAGAAAATGCTGATTTTTGGCAAGTAGGTCTCTTTGATCGTGTTCTTTCTGAATATCCGAACAAATCTGATAATTCCACAAATGTAGTGTTTGTGACGTAATCACTTTAGTACTCTCTCTATTAGCTCATTCGCCCAAGCGTTTGAAGTGGGGTATTTGTAGCATTAAAAAACGGATACGTGCCAGCAGCTTTTCCAAAATGATTTTGTGCTTTGGAAAGACCAAGAGATGTCTTATGAGCTGCCAAAATTGCATTGAAAAAGGTCATCGCGTTAATCTACGCGACCGATAACAAAATGAACCATTTTTCAGCAGTGACTGGCGTTTTTCAAACTTTCCTAGATTTCAGAAAAAGTCAAGCGCTTCGGGATCTTTGAGTACTATTTTCAGTATAAGTGTTATTTAAACAAAATATGAAGAAATACGAAATTTCACGAGTGACGCCAGATTCTCGATTTTTACAGAAATTGGCTCTTAAGTGAGAAGCTGAAAAGAACATGTTTCGGGGATAAAACTCTGCTGTTAAGTTTTCCGTCACAGCTTACCATATTTATTAACAACAATTGGGCGAATTCAGAATCTTGTTCTACACATTTTATCCCCTCATAAGAGCTATGCGAATGGCCTATAACTTCTCCCTGCATGATGAAAATAGGAGGGCCCGAGTTAGGTTATTTGGCGATATAAAAGTAGCCCTGAACATAAGCTAGCACCACTTGTTGATCGCTTGTTATACTGCGTGATGCATATGTTTCCCATTACCATTGTAAAGCAACAGCTTCGTTTAAGCCGTTTAAGCCTGCATCTGTTGATTTTGGATTGTTTGAGTGTAAATAGTCAGACAATTGAAGAATTTTACTAATTATATTTTTATGAGGTTTCGATTTGAAATTTTAAAGCACAACTCAGTATTTTTAATGCAATGTGTTTGTTGTTAAGAAACATTCTAATTATAAAACATCGACTGACGAATACTTCTCTAAATACAGGATGTACTCATATTGTTGTAGCTTTTTCTCAGAATGAAGATGGTGCTCTTTTCCAACAACACTCGGCCACAATACTACCACTGAATTAGTTACACTTTTGTGCAATTAGCAAACATTTGCCTGATCGGAGTTCCAGTCATGTTGCTCGACTGGTTTGCATCATTATTCCGAAACAAACACTGCTTTTTCGACTTCTGTTTCGAATTATAAGCCAAAGCGTGATTAAACCGCTCGTTTGGAAACGCTACATAGACCACATATTCTCCTCTGGAACACAAACAGAGGAGAAATAACGGGAAATAAACACCACCCTACAATCAAATTCACGGCTGGACACCATCACATACAAAGGCGTAAGATTCGAAACAAAATCAGTTGTTGATGTGCGAACCCACTTCAAGCCTTCTGACACATTTCAATATATATGGGTTATTGGCCAAGCGTGAGGTTAAAGAGGCAGTGTCACGCTATTGTACCATCACTTAAAAAAGCTTAAAACTGCCAATGCATCAGTGGAAACCTTAAAATAATGGTCTAGTTTTGTTGCCAAAGACTGTAGTACTGCTTCTGTATTCCATGTAAGATGACGAGGATGGAAATGGATTGAAATTTGAAAAAACTTGCCAGTTTTTTCAAAATTTCAAGCTATGCATTGACAAATCAGCAAAAAAATTATTATGGTTAGCTCTTCCTGCTAAAATTTCATTGGAATTCATCTTGCTGATTCTGTAGGAACATTTTTTGCACGATAACAGGTAAAAGGCAGTAATTTTGGCAGAATTGAACCAAAAACAGCAAAAATCCCAGTGACAGTGCTCCTTTAAGATGGCGGGATATTGGCCAAGTTCTTTTTTTGCGTGTTTGTGGACCGAGACGAAGTCGAGGACCATAAACACGCAAAAAAAGAACGAGGCCAATATCCCGCCATCTTGACCGAACTAGCGTGGTCAATAAAGGATTTATTATATGACTCAAAGGACGCTATTAAAAGACAGTAAAACGCGGAACGAACGGGCTATCCCGAGCGGTCAAGATGGCTCCATCTTGACCTCGCGGGTAGCCAATCACAGCAGGAGAATTGATTCATCTTGACCGCTGAAGGAGCCAGTCATATAATAAACACATTTCTCGTCCTGTCACCCACCCGGTGTTAGGAGGGGATTTGTCAAAGGAGAGGCCTTACGAATTCTGAGAACAAACGTTTCTACAACACTATTTGGAGAGAAAATGGAGAATTTCAAAACACACCTTGTAGATAAAGGTTACTCTAAAGCCTTTATCCAAAGAAACCTCTCAGAACTAAAGTTTCGAATTAGAAAGCAAGCCCTCCAACAAAAAGAGAAAACAAACGAATCTTGCCGTTTGTAACATAATATCATCCATCAGTGCCAAACTTAAAAGCAATCGTCATAAACAATTGGCATTTTATAGAGAAACAACTGACGCTCAGAGAAATATTTAAGGAGCCGCCACTAACATCACACAAGAGAGGGCGTTCCCTGAAAGACAAACTCGTTCGAGCAAAACTAAAGCTCTCAAAGGCTAAAACACACGAATGGGAGTCGCGCAGGTTTATCTGACTCGCTTCTTGTAACAATGGGAATGCTCTTACGGCAAGGATTGTCTATAAGTTATTTCTTTTCTCTATCAACTTTAAAAAGGCACTTACGTCCGTGAGTCTTTCTGGTGCTTGTAATGGCTCTTGTAGATTCCCAGAATGAACAGCTTGGTGTGCAACATACAGGAATAGCGGTGATGACGAGTTGTGTTCAGTTATTATTTTCTGTGCAACGTCTGTGAACAATTCTGTGTTGTAATAGCCCGACCTGTCTTTTACTGGCTGAAATGAACAAAAATTAACTTATTTGAAAATTATCTATGCTCGTTTAAGGCTGTCCTGTAGAGCCAAGTTGGTGTTAGTAGTCTTCTTTAATGCTCCATGCGGATTTTTATTTTGCATTGTCGATTGATGAAATGCTTTTTTAAAAAACTACTTTCCCTTTGCGACAAGACATGTATGTATCGATAGAATATCCATTCTTATTTTAACTGAACTACGGATATCAGATTTCCAGCATTTTCATTGGCTAGCCGGACACAGGCTCTCAGCTAATATACCTGCACTACCTTATATGGTCAATGAACGCTTCAACAAACAGAAAGCTCAATAGATTTTTCCCTCGAAACGGCAGCCATTAAAACATTAGTCGTCTCGCAGCGGAATTAACGAGTAGAGATTTCGAAACTGGAACCGAAATACAAGTAGAATTTAACTTTTCACTGCGTAGTGTTTTAGAACAACAAGAAACAGTGCTGGGATCGTGTTAAAAAAATTCTTGTAGTGCTAAGAAAATTTTCCGGGCTGTTACTTGATGTTTAGCTAATAGCAAAACGCACTTTTATTTACGGAGATACCGAAAGAGTTTCTGAGCTTAAAATTGAAAATGTGTATTCAACAACAAGTGTCGATGTCACCAATCTGTAAATATGCTCACGGACCAATCTATTCGAAACAAACTGAAGAAACAAGAACTTCAGCTAACATTTGCAGCAATAATCCACTATTGAAAATGTTCTGACCTGCACTCGAAGCAACGTATCAATCACCAGCTTCAAACTTTTCGGTCACAGATATGATGTTTTGTAAAACAAAATGAGAAGAATCGCCGTTCTTGTTGTTTTTGTCATTCTGTTCGGCTGCGGTTCCAGTATTTGTTCTACGCATCGAGACAAATTTCTATAAGCCATTTCCTTAAGCATAACCTTGCTTATCCCTCATATATCTTGTTTCCGACCAGGTCTGGTGAGACAATGTTCCAGTCCATCAAATTAAATTGAAATTGTGTCTTCATTTTGATGAAATTTGCCCATCGTGCTGTTGTTTTGATGGATTACAAATTCGCTTCCTTCGGCTCGTACATCTACGTGAAAGCCGTTCCACACTCTTTGAGCAACGATTGAATACATTTTACCAAACTACTGACCATTTACAACTATTCAGAGCAAATAAACTCAGCAATTTTTTCCAAAAAGGACCCTAAACTGAACCTTCAACGTTGTTCACGGACAGTTCCATTGACTGATTCCTTCAACTTTGCTCGGAAATGTTGCAACACACCAAAAGGTCAATATTATGAAAGGTGTTCGTCATCGTGGTTTCAAATGATAGCTGAGTTAATCTTTTGTCTCTCGATTGAGTTACAAAGATGTGGATCGCGACGTTTCGACCGCTATACTGCTGGTCTTCATCAGGCGATGGTGTCGACTAGCTACGTGTGAATATAAGAAGCACCGTGGCTGGTGCTTCTTATACTCACACGCAGCCAGTCGACACCATCGCCTGATGAAGACCAGCAGTATAGCGGTCGAAACGTCGCGATCCACATCTTTGTAACTCAATCGAGAGACAAAAGATTAACTCAGCTATCACACCAAAAGGTTTTCGCGCCCTTTTTGTTTAGTCATGTGATGGACAAATGTTTCCTTTTTTCGGTTTTCTCTTTGTCTGCGTTCCTTTCTTTCACTTTTTTGTTCAGATTCTCAATTATGCGTCTAGAGTTTTTAATAAAACAATTATTATACCCGGGCTTGCTGGATATGTTATCACTTCATATCCAGCGCGCCCTCGTAGAATAATTGTTTAATACCATTAAGAAGTATGGACACCCATGGGGTTATGGGCTCAAATCCCGAACTCGCTAGAATTTTTCGGCTTCAACAACTGCAACCGGATTCATCAGCTCTCTAATCAATCACCCCAGTTGAAATATCTGACTTCCATTTGTTCACAATTCTGTAAACATTTTCATTATGAAAAACAAAAAACCAACCCTTGGAACATTTTTTTTTTTGCCAAATTGACAACTAACAGAAAACATTTCATTAAAGAAGAGACTGGTAAGATTGCCAAGTAGTAGCGTATGGGTCAATTGACACCCCTTGGATCGATGACGGTGCATTTCATACGCTTACACCGCCATCTTGTATTTGTTGAAGCAAGAGAAAACGAGGGAAGAGAGTGAATCTTTCATAAATGGAATTCTACTGATGGTAAAATCAGCAAAAGCGAGCTCTTCGTTTTATCCACTTTTCTGACAGACAAGAGCATGCCATACGACTTTTCGTCTACAACAACATTTTACCAAATAACTTTATGGTATAACAAAACTGTGATAACCCACATGCATGATATTAAAAATAGACTTGCACCAGTTAATATTTTAAATTTATTTCTAAGTAGTTCGGACGTTCATTCTTATAACACGCGATCGTCCTCGTTAGGGAATTATTATATTAAGAAATCCTCTATAGAAATTAAAAGAAAGTCCTTTTCTCGGGTTGGTGTTAAAAGGTGTTATATTCTCTTAGATATTTTAAGTCATGAAGACTCATTTTTTGACACTGAGATGATAAGCTTATTAATGAAGAGATACTTATCATACTCTCTGTTAATGTTTTTGTCTTCTTGCTCTTTTGCCGATCTTTCCTGTGTTACCTTTTGTAAAGTGATTTTCTACTTGTTTAGTGTACTCTTAAGACGCGCGCGCGCGGAGCACCATGAGTAAGAAAATATGGTAACCCATCTATCTGAGAAAATTTGGTTATGACGTCACCACACGACCGACCGATCAACCAACCGTACGTACGTCCGCCCTTCCATGTATGCCAATATGAAATACCACTGAGTTAATATCCTAATAATATTAATTAAGAGCGGATGTCTGTAAATATCGACCAGAGGTAGGAATTATAAAAATTTGTGTGGACTACCCTAGGTATTCTATTAATAAAAATATAAATTTTACTTTCATCGGATGAATATTTTGGTCATGTGCATGTTGTCAAGTTCGGGCGCTTTATAACCTCTACCAGATCGCTTTTTCGAGGCCCTAGACCGGGCTACGGAAAGAGCTCGATTTGAATCTAATCCACATAGCTTCTTATCACATTCAAGAGGTTTGAACACGCATTTTGAGTGGTCGTGCCCTTGAATTGATTGCGACTAGAATATCTTACAGATTTTTGAATATTTACAAAATTTTGAGGATTTCGCGGGAGGAAAATTTTGTCGAAATTCGTAGGCCAAAAATCACACCCGGTACCTAATTTCAAACAACAAAAAACATTCTACATTAAAGAGCAATCTCAAAGCTTTCAAAATATGTTTTTGAAACTTTGGGCAACATATGAAATGAATTTTTGGGAACGCGAAATTCACGTGGCACTTGAGTGAAATTTGACCCTTCTGACTTGACAGTTTTGAGTTTCGGCGCGACACAAATCAATACTCAAACAAGTATTTCAGCCAAAATAAGTGTAATTTAGGCAATCTCAAGTCTTACAGTTATTCATACATGCTTCATAGACATTGAATACAAAATTTACAACAATTTCAGCCGAAAAGTATTGCGGCATATCCCAGCTTTTAGGTACTAAACTTGCCTCGCTAAATATATGTGAACATACACTGGGTCATGTTCTTATCACTCAAAGCCAATAGTTCACAATCTACGCCAAATATATATTCTGCTTAGTATATAATCAGGTGCACGATATGTTTGTTTGTACCTTTTGTCCTTGTTCGTCTTCATTTCTGCAAAAGGATCCAAAAACTACAGCGAAATCCCCGCACGCTCGTGGACGTGTCACGCGTCTCGTGAAACAGCTGTTGCGTGAGTCGAGATTGTTGTGACGATGTTAGTCCCAGTCCCTGAGGGGCTCATGCAAGTGGTACAAAGTTCCCGGATGTGTTCCCGCGTTCTGTTCTGTAAACACATGTAGTCGACGAAGCGTTTTACTTCATTAAATGAATTGCGTTCTTCAGTCTCGTATGAGTTTATAGCCTTACAAGTACGTTACATGGTGTCAGAAGTGGGATGTGCTCAATTCTGTCGCTCGTCCTCCTGACTGGAGCAGATTTGGTGAGTTGTGTAAAGCCGATTTTGCTGTCCTTCTGTGTATCGTTTCGGTGCTGTTCTCGTGTGGATTGAATATGCCACCTCCGGAAGAAGTAGAAAGCACAACCTCTGCTCAGAATCTACCGGGTACTCAACCCACTGTGATCACTGTGCCTGTAAATATACCGCTTCCGGAAAAGCTAGAATTAAGTGGTGGAAATCTCAAGGTTAAGTGGCAACGCTTCAGACGTGCATGGTCGAATGATGAGATCGCTGCTCAACTCATAGACTTGGAAAATCTGAACAGGAACAAGGAACGGAGAACCGCAACCTTGCTCACCTGTATAGGCCCAGATGCGTTGGATATTATCGATGCAATGGAATTCGACACCGACGGCGAAAGAAAGGATCCAGAGATCATCCTCGAAAAGATGGAGAACTATTGCATTGGTGAATGCAATGAGACTTACGAGAGATATGTCTTCAACCGCAGGGACCAGGAGACAGGTGAATCAGTTGATGCCTATGTCACAGCACTAAGGAAGCTCGCCAAGACTTGTAATTATGGTTCCCTCACCGACTCGCTTATTCGTGATAGAATGGTGGTTGGAATTAGTGATAACTCAGCTCGCAAGAAACTCCTCTAGACAACTAAACTCACCTTAAGTCAATGTTTAGATATCTGCAGATCTTCTGAGACTTCAGCTCGACAACTTAAAGTCATCAATCAGGACGATGTGCGTTATGTGAAGGAGGAGAAGAAGACACCTACTGTGAAAAACAAGACTAGTCCACCAGCCAGCAACCCAATTGAGGCAAAAGATCAAAGGATGGTCTGCAAGTTTTGTGCCAGACAGCACCCCTTTGCTAAAAAAAACTGCCCTGCTTGGGAAAACTCGTGTAAGAACTGTGGTAAGCCTAACCATTTTGCTGTTTGCTGTCATGAATCTAAGAAAAAAGTCTTGTCCATGGAGTGAGAATCTGAAGATGAAGAGTATGTAGCAGTGATTGAAGTTGAGGAACAGCTCAATGCTGTCACCTCAACCGGTAGCCGAAACCAAGTCTTTGCCAACCTACTTGTCAACGAACAGGAAGAGAAGTTCCAGCTGGATAGTGGATCAACAGTAAACATCCTGGCCAGCAAAACAGTGGAGAACCTATTTTGAGAGAACGGGCTAGATGACCTGGAGAAAACATCAGTGACTCTGGTTATGTATAACCAGTCAGAAGTTAAGCCTCTGGGCAAGAAACGTTTCAGGGTAATCAACCCGAAGAATAGAAAAAAGTACAGCATTGAGTTTCTTATTGTTGACGGTATGTGCAAGTCCATTCTTGGTTTGAGAGCTAGTGAGCAAATACAGCTTCTGACCATTAACAAACAGAATATACTTGCTATGAACTGCCATGTTGTTGAAAGTGAAGCTTTCACAAAGGAGGATTGCCTGTCTCAGTACAAAGATTTATTCTCAGGGGAGGGAAACCTGGAAGGAGAACTCCATCTGGAGATTGACAAGAATGTACAACCAGTTCAGCTGCCAACGAGAAGGGTACCGATTGCCCTGAAAGAGCCACTTAAGAAAGAACTGGACAGGCTGTCAAACATTGGAGTGATTCAGAGAGTTGATACACCCACTGATTGGATCTCAGCAATTGTAGTGACAACAAAGAAGAATGGTAAAGTCAGACTCTGCATTGACCCAAAGCCACTGAATCAAGCGCTTCACAGAAACCATTATCCCCTGCCTACAATAGATGATGTCCTTCCCCTATTATCTAAGGCTCGTGTCTTCACAGTATTAGATGCCAAAAATGGTTTTTGGCATATCCAATTAGACGAGCAGAGCAGTCTTGCAACCACTTTTGGAACACCTTGGGGAAGATATCGCTGGCTTCAAATGCCGTTTGGATTATCTCCAACTCCGGAGGAATTTCAGAGGAGAATTGATTTAGCACTTGAAGGGCTACCAGGACAGAAGGTCATAGCAGACGACATCCTTGTCTTTGGATCAGGTGACACAGATGAGGAAGCCCTAAAAGATCATGACCGCAATCTGAGAGAGGTGCTTACCCGATGCCAGCACAAGGGCATCAAGTTAAATTCGGATAACATGCAGTTCAGACAGAAGAAAGTCACCTACATGGGTCACGTTGTATCTTCAGAGGGTCTAGGCGCTGATGCAAGTAAGCTGAGGGCCATTGACGACATACCAGCCCCCACAGACAAGCAAGGTGTCCAGAGAATACTTGCCCCTGACCTCGCCGACTTGGTCAAGCCGTTGAGAGATCTAGTAAAGAAGGAAAACGAATTTGTTTGGGAGCAGGAAGTCCATGGAAAGTGCTTAGAGAAAGTAAAGAAGGTTTTAACCAAAGCGCCAGTGCTCAAGTTTTTTGATTCGGAGAAGAATACTGTGCTTCAATGTGATGCATCCCTGGGTGGTCTTGGAGCATGCTTACTTCAAGAGGGCCATGCAGTGGCCTATGCATCTAGAGCCCTCACTGTCAGCGAAGTTAGTTACGCCCAGATCGAGAAAGAACTGTTATCAATTGTCTTTGGTGTTGAAAGATTTGTAAGCTATGTCTATGGAAGAAAGGTCTTCATCCAAACTGATCACAAACCCCTCGAATTCATAATGAAGAAGAGTCTGCTGAGTGCACCGAAAAGGCTGCAAAGAATGTTACTGCGGTTACAGAAGTTTGACTTAGAGGTAACATACAGTAAGGGCGCCGATATGCATATTGCAGATCCACTTAGCAGAGCTTACCTCCCTTCAACCTGTCAGGATGAAGAAGTCCAAGAAGATGTGTGGGGTGTTACTGACATAAGGTCACCAACCGAAGTGGAGGCTGAGTATGTGAACATGGCAGAGTTTGTGCCAATTCGTCAAACAACTCTGTTAGAAATAAAAGTTGCTACTGAAAGTGATGCAGAACTTGAGTTGTTAACCACCGTCATTAAGGAGGGCTGGCCGGAGAGTTTGGCAGCTGTACCCCCCTCTTTGCATGATTATTTTAACTTCAGGGAGGAACTATCAGTACAGGATGGTGTTGTGTTCAAGGGTGAAAGGATTGTGGTACCACGTAGTCTGAGACAGTGCATTATTGATAAAATACACTCAGGCCACCTGGGTATCCAAGGTTGTCTTCGGAGGGCTAGGGAAGCTTTCTATTGGCCAGGGATGTACAAGCAGATTCCAGAATTCATCTCAAGGTGCAGCATCTGTAACAGTTACAAGCCGGCACAACAGAAAGAACCGCTGGTATGCCATGAAATACCAACAAGACCCTGGCAGAGCATCTCGGCAGACCTCTTTGAACTGAACGGTACTGACTACCTGGTTACCACTGATCGCAACTCTAATTTTTTTGAGCTGGATGTGTTGAGCTCCAAGACCTGCAAAGACATTATTAGTAAGTTGAAGCCTCACTTCGCAAGATATGGACTGCTGGATAAGCTCACTACGGACAATGGGCCGCAGTTTGATTGTGCTGAATTTCAAAGCTTCGCAAAAGATTTCCAGTTTGAGCACATCAAAACGTCACCTCGATATCCACAGTCTAATGGAAAGGCGGAGAACAGTGTTAAGACAGCCAAGGCTATCTTAAAGAAAGCTGCAGATGCGGGCCATGACTCACACCTGTCTCTACTGGATTTTAGGAACACGCCATCAGAAGGAATGGATAGTTCCCCAGCAAAGCGTCTTCTCTCCCGAAGGACTCGCTCTTTACTCCCCATGGCTGATCAGCTGCTTCAGCCAAAAGTTGTGCCCAATGTGGCGGAGAAATTACAAAGTAGGAAACACAAGCAAGCTGTTTACTATGACCGAGGAGCTAAGGTCGTACACCCATTAACGAAAGGAGATGTGGTACGGGTCCTACCTTTTCCAGGTCAGTCTAAATGGTTTAAGGCTCAAGTGGAGGATCATGCGGCGGTACGATCCTACAAGGTCCGCACAGAAGATGGAAGGGTCTATCGCCGCAACCGCTCTCATCTTTACAAGGTTCCTGAAAGTTACCAACCCATCTCAGATGATGAGACAGTGCAAGCAAAAGGAACAGACCTGAACCCCGAAACTTCGTTAGACCTTACAGAGGACACAGCAGTGGTACCTTCTGCATCTCCAGCGGTGCAGAAGCCCGATGCGTCAGTGACAGCAGAGTTTTCACGACTGGACGCCCAACCGGCCTCTTCGAATAGTCCTGTTCCTCTTACTACCAGGAGCGGCAGAACAGTTCGGAAACCAGCCTACCTCAACGATTTCACTGTCTAAGAAACTTAAAGGATGACTGAACAGTGAGCATTTCTTATACTAAGTCTTGTGGGTCTCGATTATCATATTATGTCAGTTATTGCAAGGAGACTGTTGTTGGATTTCGTTTTTCTTTCTTTCTGTTAGCTTGTTGTCGTTTGTTTCTTTTTTTTCTTTTTTTTTCTTCTTTTTTTTGTTTTGTCTTTTATTTATTTATTATATTTTGTCAAAACAAGGGAGATGTGACGATGTTAGTCCCAGTCCCTGAGGGGCTCATGCAAGTGGTACAAAGTTCCCGGATGTGTTCCCGCGTTCTGATCTGTAAACACATGTAGTCGACGAAGCGTTTTACTGCATTAAATGAATTGCGTTCTTCAGTCTCGTATGAGTTTGTAGCCTTACAAGTACGTTACAATTGTGCTGACTGTCCGTAACATGAAACATAAGGAGATCCGGCTACTTCAGTTTTATTTCCGGGTTGTGAAAAAAATTCGATCACTGATCTACATGTTATAGTTGCGCCAATGGAATGAGCTTAAGCTCAAATTTTCATACGTTGCCGTTGTACCATAATTACAGATTCCTGGTCGTCGAAACTGTCAAACAATCCACTGGTGCAATGTAAATAATTTGTTCTTTTTGTTTGTTTGTTTGTTTGTTTTAATTAAGCACTTTTTTATTTGTCCTGATTGTCTATCGGATGAGGAGATAACCTAATACGTTGCGCAATACTTTTTTAACACCTCATTGTATAAAGCATGTGCACAAATAACAACATCCCAATACAGTCTAATCTTGTGCTTGCGGCATCCATTTTGGTAGCGCAGTTTCGTGGTATATAGTTTTCTCTACCATTGAAAATAAGAAAGCTTCATTGCCAGCTAGAACACAACTGCTTGCTAATGTGGACGATACAGCATGCGAATATGGAGCATTGGTTGGGGGAAAGTGCGGTTCAAGTACCAAATACCCGGGCACACTGAGTACGTGCGTACCAGAGACTGCAACCGGTCAATTGAGCTCCACTTCACAGACACCCTACAAGTCAGTATTGCTAACCGTGGTTTGAAGACGGAAGCAGAGCTGATATTAGCGAGGGTTGGTAAGGTTGAGACACACCTTCTTTTTACTCTCGTGTTTAATAAGCTGTACTATGGTGTTGTGCACGCGCGCACCGGAGTTGCAAGGCAGGTAAAAATAAATAGGTTTACCTATTGCCTCATAACTTGATTTATTAATCAACGGGTGTCAAAAGCGTATAACGCTTTTCTGCAAGCTAGAGCTAATGTATAACACTCAACATGCGATTTCCTTGCTCTCGGTCTGATCTTTTTGGTATTTTATCAAGTGAAAGAGCAATCAGGAATTATAAAGTGCTTGCTGATTGGCCAAGATAAGGAATATCCATGCACATTCCCGAGAAATTCAGTTATTTATTTTTATTTTTTGCACTCTTCCTCTGAAATAATTAATGGCCAGTCCCCAAAGCATACTGAGATGAAGGTATACGCTGTAGGATTGAAGAAAAATCTTTTACCCGACCCGGTTTTATGCTTTCTTCAGTTCCGTACCCAAGTTCTACACAACATACAACCGGAACTTAGTTCTGAAAAAAAGTCAACTTATAGGCTCAAGGGGCTGATATTCTGTATTCTGAGAGCTGTTCATGGGGATTATTGTGCTGTTTAAGAATAAGGGACTTCGTACTTCTACGGTAGTCCCCGGTAAGACAAGGTAGCCTGCGAATAAAAATAGATTTGAAAACATGCTGAGGGAACCAGCACACTTTGCACATTCCCAAACGAGCTGGAAATAAAACAAGGCTGGATCCTTGAGCATGTCTTGAGGATTGTGAATAAACTTGGGACTGAAAATATATCGTGTGATTATAACATTTTGCCCATAAATTTTACCTTTACTTCCTTTGCTGGCAAAATTCGTGCTATCAAAGCAATAAGCATCTGCTCCCCTCTATGATGAAAAAAAACTCTCCCTTTGGAATGTATTGAATGTATTTTGCTTTTGTCTCTCGCGTCTTGGAATGCGAAGGCGGACATCGACATAGGTGTTACCCTAGTCCCTTAGCGATTCTTGCAATATTTCCTCAGTCGGATGATGAATATACCCATGCGCTCCTTATATACCTAAATTGCAGTTTCCATTATGTTTATTTTCATTTTTATTCCAGGTACATTTTAATTTCATGACTAGAGCTTTGAAATGTCGATTTGCCCGAAGCACCGCCAGGATTCTAGTATCGGATGGCGCTGTCGGCAAAAGTTACAGTTCGAATTAGTGCTACGAGTCAGGGCGTGGTTTACTTTCCTACCGTGACGTCATCAAATTCTAAAATCAAAATAGCAAGGTTTTCTGAGTTTTATTTACATCAGGTTGAAGATAACTTACAAATAATTATTTTCTCGAGTTTCCAGTTCGTTAGCGTCTTTAGTTTTAAAGAACGGAAATTTTCATAGTGCGTGACCAAGATAGGTCAGCTGTATGGCTGAAAAATAGTTTTCCCTTATGATTTTCAGCAGTTAAAACATTTCAAGAATTCGAATATGTATATGTATGGTAGCTCAGAAACAAAAAGAAAAACCCCTTTATGGCATAAGTTAATGTATACTGTATTGGTTGATTTTGGGTACCTTACTTGTACATGTACTTACTTCAGTGTATATGGCGTCTGCATACAATTACAAAGCTCTTTAAAGTTGCGTGAAAAAAAGTTTAGGCAGATAACTCAGAAACGGTTTGCCACAAAGATCTGAGGCTTGTGAAATTGCTCATTTGCTAGTCTTTTGTCGCATCTCATTTTCTTGGCTTCTCTCATGGAACGGTTCCAGAATTTATTCTTGTACGCCGGGTTTTTTTTGCGTGACGGTGAAAACGATCTATAAAGACTACTGTACTGCAAGAAAAATGCATCAAACAAGTGAGCAGGGGAAGTCTGCCGAGTTCAGGTTAACAGTGTTCTATTGTGATTTGCATTTTTTTTTTCAATCTAGAATTTATTTTTTCCTAACAAACTCATGCAGACGAATTGCCTGTGTCCCGAGTCCTGGTTTCGATCTCCGTTTGTTATGTTATGCAACACAATCTCGAATCACGCAACAGCACCTCCACAAGACTCGTGACACGTCGATTTTCGCTGGTAGTATTTGCGGAAATGAGGACGAACAAAGAAAAAAGGTACAAACAAACATATCGTGCACCTGATTATATACTACACAGGATAGATATTTGTGTGTGTAGATTTTGAACTATTGGCTTTGAGTGATAAGAACTTAGCCCAGTGCATGTTCACATTTATTTGGCGAGGCAAGTTTAGTACCTAAAAGCTGGGATATGAGTTCTTTTCGGCTGAAAATTGTTGTAAATTTTGTATTCAATGTCTATGAAGCATGTATGAATAACTGTAAGACTTGAGATTGCCTAAATTACACTTATTTTGGCTGAAATATTTGTTTGAGTATTGATTTGTGTCGCGCCGAAACTCAAACATGTCAAGTCAGAAGGATCAAATTTCACTCAAGTGCCACGTGAATTTCGCGTTCCCATTTCATATGTTGCCCAAAGTTTCAAAAACATATTTTGAAAGCTTTTAGATTGCTTTTTAATGTAGAATGGTTTTTGTTGTTTGAAATTAGGTACCGGGTGTGATTTTTGGCCTTCGAATTTCGACAAAATTTTCCTCCCGCGAAATCCTCAAAATTTTGTAAATATTTAAAAACCTGTAAAATATTCTAGTGGCAACCAATTCAAGGGCACGACCACTCAAAATGCGTGTTCAAACCTCTTGAATGCGATAAGAAGCTTTGTGGCTTGAACAATATTTCAATTAGATTCAAATCGAGCTCTTTCCGTAGCCCGGTCTAGCGCCTCGAAAAAGCGATCTGGCAGAGGTTATAGAGCGCCCGAACTTGACACCATCCATATGACCAAAATATTAATCCGATGAAAGTAAAATCTATATTTTCATTAATAGAATACCTAGGGTAGTCCACATAAATTTTTTCGGATTTTCCGAAATTTTTATAATTCCTACCTCTGGTCGATATTCACAGACATCCTCTCTTAATAATCCAAAATGGCGGCTATATGCCAGCTGAAGAGCTAGTTTACAGCGTACATTTTTAACCCATTGACTACCAGCCATTTTTTACGTTTTCGGAGTGATTTTCCACATATAAACGGTCCATAGCATTTCGTGACTCTTTATTTGAAACTACAATGGAAAAGTGGTGCTGTCCTAAGGCACTGGAGGCTCAAGGTTTCTGAAAACGTCATTCTGACGTATCTATTTTTCATCTGTGGAGCTACAACAACGGCCCAAGTTCGGTTTGCTTGCGATTTTTGTGTTTACAGCCATTTTTCATCTTTAGTGGCTGCCTGATGAGCATCATTAGGCGTGACGGTAGCTAAGAGTCCACATTCTCAAAGAATCGAGCACGGTGATGTAGTTTGTTGTCGAATTTGACGTGTTACTCTACGAACTGGGAATTTGGCCAGTCGGACACTTAGTACTTTTGGGACTCGACTATTGATGAATTTCTCGACCTACCGCCGCATATTTTGGAATTTGTGAGCACTGAAAATGACCACAAGCAGGAAATTTTGGCGGTAGGTCGGACTTAGTTTATATGTGAAAGAATTGGGAGAAGGAACGGGTGCTGTTAAAAATTCTCGTTATTTCCCAGCATGCAATGCAGTCGAGATGTTGAAAATGGCGGAAAGGACCGAATGCACTGGAACAAAAGGCTGT
The DNA here is from genome assembly GCA_016490735.1 of Pachyseris speciosa. Lineage (NCBI taxonomy): Eukaryota > Metazoa > Cnidaria > Anthozoa > Scleractinia > Pachyseridae > Pachyseris > Pachyseris speciosa. The sequence continues at coordinate 751,820 of JAEMWC010000333.1, read as the reverse complement.
ATCTACGCTCGGGAGAAGAATATGAACAAAAAAAGTCATTTCTAAGCTAGAACAAGGACTAAATTTTGTTATGATGGTTGAAGTTTGGTTCTTCGACGATGATTTCTTCAAAAAACATAAAGGCAAAAAGGGGCATTTTCGTCGTTTGTCTTTGACGTTAAAAACGGTCAGTTTCGTTTTTGTCCAAACTCAAAAGGCCATATTTGGTAAAAATCGCTACATTTCTTGCGTTTATTGGATATCCAAATTTAAAGGACATTTCATTTCGTGCTCACAACTGACATTCGTGCGGTTGATAAAGTTGCAATGTTTTGAAGCATGGGAGTCTTATGCGGCCGGTTTTGGCCTGCACGGGTGCCAATGGGTTAATTTATGATCAATTGACACCTCTCAAGACAAGGTATCCACTGACCAGTATCACGTGACCATATCTCGGGCTCAAGTTTAAAGCTCATCGAGGTCAGCTGTTGTTTTTGAAGTTGATCGCTGACCAGGTACTGGTTTTCGATTGGATCGCAGGCTCAAGTTAGGTTAACTTAACCAAAACGAGACACCCAAGCCAAAACGAGGCTTAATTTTCCGAGCGCTTTCTGTGGCTCGGGATTTCACATACATTCACATTTTGATGAAAAACAACTTCATCTTCTTCGACGTTTGTCTCTTAATTCACGTAACAGGCATAAGAAATCAAGAACTAGTTAACAGATAGTCCGGAAGGAGAATTTTCAAGTGATGAAAACGCCCGGCTTGTGTTGTTGAAAAACAAAATGATTCAACGCTTCAAGGGCTTTCACTTTACCGCGGCATCTTGCAGCTCACCAAGAAAGGTCACTTAACAGTTCACCGGCATTAATGGGAGGAACGAAAAGCTCAAAATTAGTGGCAGAGGTTCTTTCTTTGGACAAACCGTTTGCTATTTTTCCCGATGCGCGTTTCAACACAGGTGACTGAATAAAATAAATTGAAGCTTTACATGTCTTTTAGTCGTTGTTACTTTTGTTCAGGAATGAAATTTGTATTTTTTCTCGACTGGATATAAATAATAATCATCTCTACTCGTTTCTTACGCAAAGAAGTAGTTCAATTGTTTGCTTGATTTGTTGTTTTCCTTGCAAGCGAACGAGTGTTTTTACTTCGCATGGCTGTTTTCAGTGTTTTTCGACGTCGGTGCCTCATCAGCGTTAAAAAACTTTTGCCCTTATCCCTAACACGTAATCGCAATGAGTCCTCGTAACGGTAAGCATTAAGCCCGGGGCAAACGATCAAACACTTCATCCAACATCGTCTTGGAAGAGCATGTTTGACCATTTAACCGCCTCTCTCAACTTTACATTGAAATAGCTTTCATTTTCATCCGACATTTCGCTCTACGAACAAATGTTTCATCGTTCAACCCAGCCAAGAAAGTGCACAGTCAATAAAACGCAAACCAAATGAAGCACAACGTCAAAATTTCAGCGATAACACGCAAAAATCGTCCCGTGTACTTGTTTTGTCTTGTGTTTAATCAAACATTGTTTTTTTCCCTGCTAGCAGAGGTTTCTCGCCGGGAAAAGACCTCTGCTAGCAAGGAAATTGTTTGTCGGCTTAGTAGTCACCCAACGTTATGTTTGTCAAACACATTGTTCAGGAAGATGTTTGATCGTTTAGTTGGGGCTTTAGTAATACGTTTTGCGCGAAGAGAACAATTTCAGCAACTTCTGAAACACAAGTGATATTAATCCGCAATTTTTAGTCTTGGCCCCATGCGATTGCCTATCCAAACCATCGGTTTCTTTTCCTTTCTTCTGTTTTCTCCGACATTTAAGCTTATCTCAGAATTGCTTAGCAATTTGTATTAACTTACTACGAAATATGTTTGTTACTTGTCTAATTTCCCTACCTTCTCAAAAGAAACCTACGAACCCACGCATCGTAATTTCTTTTCTTCAGTGGAATGTTTTGTTATTCTGTGGTTTGTGAATTGCGGTAAATTCCTGTTGACTGCTCTAAAAACAAAATATTGGGGCAAGGAAAGCCATGCGAAGTTGCTCAATACCAGTAAATTTAAACCATGGAGCTCCGCTTTTAGGCTTGGCTAAATCTATATATTAATATGTGATATCGTAGCTGACGGAAAGAGTCATACACTAGCTAATATTTACGCTCCTAATGAAGACGACCCGAGTTTTTTCCAATCTTTTTTCGAACAGTTTTAAATGCGAAGAAATCATAATTGGTGGTGATTTCAATCTAGTTCTTGATGTTGAAATAGACAAGAAAGGTGGCCTCGCTAGAACGCATATCAACTCTTTAAAAGTGATTCGCAACTTTTCTGAAAGCCTCGGTTTAGTTGACTTTTGGAGAATTCTCAATCCAGATGTCAAAAGATATACTTGGCGTCGAAATCAACCAAAAGCACACTGCAGATTTGATTTTTCCTTGTAAGCAAATCATCTTCATGCAACGTAACTCACGCAGACATTGTTCCTGGCTTTAAAACGGATCACTCCATGATTACATGGCAGCTGAAAAGAGAGACGAAAGTACCGATTTTGGATCCTGACCGGCGGTCTAGTCAAAGATTATGACTTACACGAGGTGAATTCTGTTCCCTCGTGATTATGTAGGAAATGGATACTGTATCTACTAGCTCTCGAAGTGTGTCATAGAAGTGTATAAAGAGTCAAGGGGAAAGGTGTCCACCCAGTACATTTTTACGCGATAGCATGTGTTCTGAAGCGTCGGTTGGAACATAAAAATGTTCCCAAGACATTGAATCCACTTGATACTCAGGGTGAAAGAGATGCGGAGATTCGGAGATGCAGAATGGCACGAAAGAAGGTCGGAAGGTCCAGAACTGTAATTTTTACGTTACCTTAAAAGATGCCAGTTAATAATTGCCTGCACTGTAATTTTTGAGGTTGCTAATTAAAATTCAAGTGTCTTCATCAGTGTCTTGATCAGTTTTTGAACTAATCGGACGTGTCTTGATCCGTCCTTTCATTGGGTATCAAGATACATGCACCTGACCAAAATGGGGCACACCCTAACACCCTTATGAATAATAATTATGAATAACACCCTTATGAATAATTAATGAGTTTGAGAACATCTCAAAGTTAATTGAAACGTCGGATGTTTTTTTCAAAGATGCGTTGGATATCTGGGCAGAACTAAATTTTGAATCCCAGTTAACATCGATAGACAACGTTTTTGAGCAATCACTATGGCATAACTCTCTAATAAGGATTGCAAACAAACCCGTTCTGTTCAAAGATTGGCTTTCAAAAGGGATATCAAAAGTAAAACATCTGCTGAGATCGGGAACTAACACCTTCCTCTCCCTAAAGGAGCTTAGCCTAAATTACGATTTCGTCCCACAATGGCATTATATCGGCTGTAAAAGCCCTCAAAGCGAAATTGAATCTTCAAGACGCACGAGACGGCAATTATGTCCACGAAACCCTAAAAAATAAAATTTTACAGGCTTCCAAGATAACGACTTTGATTTTCAAAGAACTAATTTCTAATAAGTGTCTTACCCCAGAATCTAGCCAAAAGAAATGGCTCAGAGATTGTTTCTTTCCGGATAATGAAAATATTAACTGGTCAGCAGCGTACATGCTGGCTAAGAAGTGCACAAGGAGTACCAAACTTATCGAATTTCAATTTAAATCCTTACACAGACGAGTGCAACTAACGCCTTCCTTTCCAGGATTGGCATACAGGAAAATGAAACTTGCTCTTTTTGTAACATCTCTTCTGAAACTTTAATTCACCTTTTCTGGTCTGGCACAAAAACTACATCCTTCTGGAAGGAAGTGATTAAATGGCTGCAAGAGGCTAATATACTCTCCAACAACTACTCTCTTACAAATACCATTGCTTTGGGGCTGGAACCAAACAAGTCCAATTTTTCAATTCAAATTAATTACTGTTCCTTCTAGCACGATATCACATATGGCTTTCCAAAACAAAACCAACAAACTATCCCATTTTTAAATCTTATCTGCGCCTTCTCAAATCACGCTGTGAAATTGAATCAAAAGCAGGCGAAGCAAAGAAATGGGAACCTATAGCTAAATATATAAATGACTGATCAAACTCATCCATATATTCTTTTTTCTTGATCTCCTGGCAGCAATATTTCACCGTAAACCTCATGCCTTTCTTCTTAAGATTCGGGCATAATCGTTTAAATTTTTCCCTATGTCCTCTTACTGCTTTAATGTTGATTTTGTAATCAGTGTAATTATTGTCTGTTTCCCTTCTTTGGTGTGTATGCAGCATTGTATAGTATTGTATTGTGTGGTATTAATAAAATGCTCATTAAAAAACAATAATAATAATAATAATTAATAATTATCAATAATAATTAATTATACTCTATAATAATAATAATAATAATAATAATAATAATAATTTTGGGGGTGAGGGAACTTGCTATGTTTCCTCAATTTTCTCTTCTGATGCCACTAATAATAATAATAATAATAATATAAAACTGTAAAAACGAACGATAAAATCCGACGTTTCGGAGTAGTCATGACTCCATTATCAAGGAAAATATAAACGAGATCATGAAAATTACAGCATTTAAAGCGATTTTGGCGCGAAAAAATTAACATAAGAGGGTGCGAAGATTATAAAAATACTTTCGCACGAATGGAGTCTGATTGCACGTTGAGATTTGGCTTTAAAGCTCTTATAAAAAGCATTTCGTACACTAAGCAGTCAAATTTAGTTTTGCATTTCTTAAGCACTTGGAAACGCTTTAGCAGGTCCTGAGGCATTCTCGTTTATATTTTCCTTGATAATGGAGTCATGACTACTCCGAAACGTCGGATTTTATCGTTCGTTTTTACAGTTTTATGTTTTAAGAAACCTCTTTTAATACGAATAATAATAATGATAATAATAATATTAATAATAATTTATTTACTTCCATTGCACGTTTTACATAGTAAGATGTTCACACGCATATTACGAAATGGGAAAACAATTTACAATTTTAAAGTGATAGTACTAATTACAATAAACTTACTTAAAATCAATATAGGTTGTATGTAATAAGTAGACTGACAATAATAGGTGTGATTACAATTATGTAAAAATGCTAGCTGTAGTGACTTTAGGCCTCTCTGAACAGATTTGGGTTGTCTGTTACAATCCACATTCAGACTACTCATATATAAACAAGAAAAATCAAAAGGAAACAAACAGAAGTTCAAATTAGGCTAATTTAGCAACAGAACGGGAACGTCATTTGAGGACGCGAGAGCGCGCGGAAAGGACTGAACACGACTTCCGGTGCTCAATTTGCTGCTCTGCCATTGGTCAAGTCGGTTTTTAGATCTGCGCGCGCCGTTGTCAAGAAGTCCCCGTTGTCTTTGCTAAATCAGCCTATTGTTAGAATCAGCACGACGGCGGGCACAGAAGGGTCCTCGCAATGTTTCACCTGGGAAAGATTGTTCTCCAGGTTCTAATGTCGTCAACAGAACCAGATCTTGAGCTTTATTGTAATATTGAAGTAGTTAACGTTTAAGTGAGGCTAAGAGACTTGTGCGTGACTCAGCGCGCAGAACAGTCCTACTTCGCTGAGGAATATAAGTAATAGTATTGTTGCTCAATGACCTATTAGATCTCGTTGATTGTCTAGTTACAGACAGAGCTTCACTTTCTAAGAAAACAATGTTATTTACAGCTTTATAGAAAAAGATTATATCCAAATATGCGTGCCAGTATGAGATAGGTAACAGATTTGTTAGTTGGGGGTGGGAGGTTGCACACCGCTGCATGTTTTCAACTCGCTTTAGTAATCCTATGGACTGTGGCGACCATGCTTGGGTTGCGTAGCCTAGATGGCACCGGACTATAGAAAGATACAGTCTGCGACGCCTTTGGGTGCTTTGGAGGCACCTAGAGGCTTGGCGCACAAAGCAGAGGAGTTTGTTTGCTTTCGCTCACTGTTCAGTCACTCGTTTGTCCGAGATAAGATTACTTTCTCCGTGTCGCAAGAGTCGAAAGGTGTTTTATTGCTGGTAGGGGTGTGCTGTACAGGTGTTCTTTTGCGGGTAATGCGCTGGTATTTACACTTGGACTGATTGAATATGAGCCCAGATGATACGGACCAACTGACAAGATCGTTAAGGTCAGTTTGCAAGACATTAACAGAATCAATCCTCTTCAAAATCTTGGTATCATCGGCATACCAGGCAACTCTCGATGTCTTAACGGTGTTTGGTAGATCACACACACAAAACAACAGTATTGGCCCTAGTAGGGACCCTTGTGGGACCCCGGGTGTAACCGCAGTTCTTGGCAAGTGGCTCCGAGAACTGTAACCTATTGCTTGCGTCGCTGTAAGTAGGAACCAGTCGTGAAGTTTGCCGACAATGCCGTATTGGTGCAATCTTTCAAGTAACTTGGCGTGATCCACTTTATCGAATGCCTTACTCGTGTCGAGATATATAATGCCCATTTGTTTGCCGGGGTCAAGTTGACCACCAATGTAATGTAAAACACTGGTGAGCTGAGTCACACACAAGATCTACCGGCCAGAAAGCCATGCTGTTCGCGACTGATGAGGTGGGATATGTGATCCCGTAGACCCACCAGAGAAGGCAGCGTTCCAGAACGTTGGAGATGACAGGGAGAAGAGAAATAGGGCGATAAATCTTCACAAGGTCGCTCTTTCCTTTCTTGAAGATGAGTACAATGTTACCGAGTTTCCATTCCCCCGGAAAAATACCGAGCCGCAAGGATTTGTTGAATAGCATGGTCAAGAACGGGGCGATCTGGTCAGTGGTTTCCTTCAGCAGGCGCACATCAACCTGTT
>JAEMWC010000333.1:640000-737500 GCA_016490735.1 Pachyseris speciosa | reverse complement strand
TGTTTCTGGTATTTGCCTTCACCGAGCAGTTAAAGGAACCATTCGGACCAGGATTGAGTTCTATGTCGAAGATCAGCTTGAGTAACGGTCGAAAAGTCAATGTAGAGTTACAATACAATGCACATGGACGCTGTGTTCTTCTAGCCTTTGCTATCACAAGCAAGCGTTTGGTCCACCATATTGTTGTTGATTGTCGGATGAAATAGGAATTGGACTAAAAGCTGTTCTTCTCCAGCGAAATTCCAAAAAAATCAGTGGTAGATGAAGGGCAGCTTGTAGTGCTATGAACTGGTAATAGAGAGACGTTAATTGTAACAGTAACAAGGAAGAATATTGCCCCAATGAAGAGAGCACGTTTTGGAGTGGCCATGCTAATTAGAATATTAGTTAAAATGTAGAATTCTGTTGTACGAGTAGCCAATAGTTTCTGATTTATTTAGGATTCATATTTTTAGAGTTTTTAGGGTAATTTTTGCCGGTTTCACGTTCGCGTTTTAACGATAAGTGATACATTGTAATATAAATTTCTGTTGTAAAATTGCATTGTATTCTATTCTAACTGTTGTTAATAACTAGGTCAGCATGACTGTCTTGCATGCATGTTTAGAAAGACTTAATGCGATGCAGATTATTTTGTGACGTCAAACCAGGACTAGACCCATGCTCCTTACTTGCTCGGTCATGGGACATGATGGCTAGATTTTGTAACTTTTACAGCCTATAAAAAGTCAAGATTTGGTTTTAAAAGGCTCAATGCGTTTCGAACAGATGCAAAGATTCATTTTAAGCGAAAAAAGTATTTTGGGGTTCTGGGCACTTTAAGTGCATGTGTTTATTTTGTCACTTCACCTTTCTCTAAATGCTTGAATTGAGTTGTAAAGTCTATAAGGGATAGCACTTCATTTTTTGAGTTAATAAAATATGTGAACTGCTGGTCAAAGCTTACTGAATTAAACGGAATTATATGCGTTTTAACTATTTTTAGACATAGTCCTCTCCCCTCACTTGAAAACGCGGGAGCGCCCCCCCCCCCCCCCCCCCCCCACTTTAAAAACTGCTCCGCCGGCCCTGATTGCATAGCCAGGTCCCATAGGCCATCAAAGTCTTTCAGTTTAAAGTTCCCATTAAATTGGTGCGTAGTTTTTGAAAATCACTGGTCAAGCGTTAATCAAATTATCCGTATATATCTTTTGTTTGGCGCTTAAATTGCAAAATAAAAAGTTTGACAAATGCTGTAGGCATTGATGGCTTGTGAATTTGCGAAGCTTTCAATTTTTGTGTTAAAGCGTCTTCTGCCTGCCCCATTCTCCTCGCGGCTCAGCCACCAAAATTTTGCCTGACGGGAAAACAATCAGGCAAAATGTACTCGTATCGGTTATTTATTGAAACATTTTTATTTTGCCGCGTTGGAGGATCGACTTAGTGTGTAGGCAAATCGACTTTACTTCCTTAGGCGAATCGACTATACGTTTGTAGGGGAATCGGTTTCAGTGCAGGCGAATCGACTTGTAGGTGACACGACTTGCAGGCGAAACGACCAATATTCTTTAGGCCGCGTAACATTTCAGTAACGAAAATCCGAGTGTACTCTTTAATCGACACCGAAAGCCTAAGGCGAACTACCCTGCCCCTGATTAAGGTTAAGGAGTTCCTTCGGTAGATTATTCCATAATTTGACTCCACGAAAATAAAAACCTCGTTGTCCAGCTGACAGCCTGCAGCGTGGAACATTCAAGTCTGTAGATCTTCTTTTATTTCGCATTTAAAAACTAAGACTAAATTATAAAACAAAATCTTCTTTGAAACATTCAGTCATTTAAGATATCTGCGCCCATCAGAGATGTGATCGAATTTTCTCAATCCCAAAACTATTCTTGCAGCAAAGTTCTGCACCAAATGCAGCCAGATATTTGATTTACTGGTATTCCCCCATACAGAAGAACAATAAACAGTTTACTAAATACAAGGCTATTTATAAGTAACAAGACGCCTGTTGGCGTTAACGTGGTATGCACTATTTGATGGAAAGATTAGTTTCTCCCGCTATCAAGCTATCCGTTGAAAGTTGACTCAGCCTGAGCGGTCATGTCACGAACTGAGATGCTGCTCTAGCTGTCTTTGCTTTCATAGTAAATTGTTGGGTTTTAGGTATCCCCCGGGAATACACAGTCGCGTCTTTGACCGGCTCGCAACATATTTAAATGCACTGTAAATTTCAAACAGGAACTAGATTCACACAGCCGTGGCAAGGATTTCCATGCCTTTTAATGGGATAAAAAGCAAGATACACTTGATTGGTTGCGATTTATTTCGAAGACTGGAACGCACGCAAGCGAAATTTGATACGCACTCGTATGCAAAGTGACCTGAGTAGTTGATTCACTGCTTTGTTCTACAACCGATCGAAAAGAAGCTTGAAATTCCTAAATTTTACAATGAAACGGCATTCTCGTAATATCTATACACAAAGCATGCGTGTGGTCGCTAAAGCCGAACTATTACGCACTGCGAAATCGATCTTTTTGTAAACATACAGGACTGTTGCGGGGGAAACCACAGGTTTCTGACATAATTATGCTTTTTATTAAGCTTTTTACTGCAAGTGTGAAACGTAAATTCTTAAATAATTAACCATTGAAGCCATGCTTTTGGATATTCAAAATTAAAACTGACTGAAGTAATGACAAGAGTCAGAGTGGTGCGTTTAGTTAAAACGAAGAATATTTCCCAATGCAAACTTGTGTTTAAATTGTGGCTAGACGCGATGGCGCCCCTCAATATTTTTAAATCGCGTTATTTTCGTTGTAAATAATTATTTCGAACACTGAAAGTACTGAAAACGGCTTCGCGAATACAGCTTTATTTGTGTCAAAGGTTTTCGTCGTCAATTCCCGTACACACTTTTTGATGGAAAATCTTTTGGTTTCGAATGGATTTGGCTGCGCCTAGCAGATAAGGATAATACAAAGCATTTAAAAAAAATTTAAAAATTCCAAAAAAAAAACGTGTCGATTTGTAGAGAAAACGAACCGAATTTATAATGTGTCTGCCACAGGCATACCACGTAATAAAAGTGATTTTATAACTCGTGAATTGCGCATGCGCAAGAGTGAATTGTAGTGAGGAGGGAAGAATGGCACTCGCTCGCTCGGTAAGTCGATTCCTGTGAACATTTTTCGGTTTTAAAGCTTGTCCGTGTATTTGATAGTATTTGGCGAGTAATGAACAAACGAAATGGCGACCTTTGTTACTGAGAATAGTGGACTGGTGAAATTCCAAAAAAAAAACGTGTCGATTTGTAGAGAAAACGAACCGAATTTATAATGTGTCTGCCACAGGCATACCACGTAATAAAAGTGATTTTATAACTCGTGAATTGCGCATGCGCAAGAGTGAATTGTAGTGAGGAGGGAAGAATGGCACTCGCTCGCTCGGTAAGTCGATTCCTGTGAACATTTTTCGGTTTTAAAGCTTGTCCGTGTATTTGATAGTATTTGGCGAGTAATGAACAAACGAAATGGCGACCTTTGTTACTGAGAATAGTGGACTGGTGAAAAAGAAGACAAGGGTAATCTTAAAAGTGTTTGAAAAATATATTTTTCAAGTTCGTAAAGTTGTGTACCGAAAACGCAGTTAAAGCTGTGGCCTTATGCTAAAATTGGTACTCACGGGTAGAGAAATGGCACTTTCATTTTACGATTAACGCAAACATGGTTTCGGAATTCGAATAGCACATTGATTTAGCTTTCCAAAGATATAAAAATTAATGTAAAGCAATAAGTACAAAGCGAGATACAAATTTTAACGCACGTAAAAAATACAACTGAAAAAAAACTCGTTTTGAATATTTAATGAGATGTTTGTGGTTAGCGTACGCTTATAAATAACCCGTTTTGAATATTTAATAAGCTGTTGCGATTTAGCTACGCCGCATGAAGGTATAAGTTAGCTGTTACACCTGAAGAATATAACAAGTAAAAAAGTATTATCAATCTGTCCAAAGTGCATTCGTCGGTAAAAATTATTTTTGAAGATCTTTAATATTCTTCACGCGTTTTGTGCATTTTTTAAATCAAACATCAATTTCTATCAAGAACATATATTTGCTTATTCAATTCACGAGTTGGCTCACAGAGCCTTTGATCTATCGAAGAGATGCTTGAGCCGACAACAGTCGAAAACAACTCGAAGCTGCTTTGGTTATATGAATATTATAATTAAGGCACTGATCTACGTAGACCCCCAGGTCTTTTGCCACTGGGACCAGAGAAATAGTTTTGTCTAACAGCGTAAGGGGTGTAGTAGGTAACTGCTTGGTAAGTTGAAGTAAGCCAACAGCTGAGATAGCATTAGGTAAATCTGATACTTGAAATTTAAAATAAAGTTGACAATCGTCGACATACATTGTAGTTTGACTATTACTGATAAGATAAGATAATCAACATTGATAGCAAGTAAGATTGGACCCAGGATTGAACCCTGCGCACCCCATGTTTTAAAGGGAGAATTTCTGAAATGGCATCCTCATACTTACCTCTCTGTTTCTAAGAGAAAACCAGGAAACAGCAGGCTACATTAGGCCAAGTATGCGCAGCTTATTCAGTAGACAGTTGTGGTCTAAGCTATCAAATGTTTTGGACATGTCCAGTAATACTAATAATGATACAGGTTTTTCGTTAATAGCTTTAAGTAGTTCATCAGAGACATATATAACAGCAGTTTCTGTTGAATTGAGTTTCTTATTTCCACTTTGATAAATTGATAATCTATTATTCCTTGTTAAGAAGTCAGAAAATTGCCTTTTTGCAAGTCTCTCGATTACCTTTGACAGGATAGTTAGCAGAAATTGGTCGATTATTAGCAGGTATCTCTGGATTTCCTTCTTTGGTTATAGGAATAATGTCTGCCATTTTCCATACATCAGGGAAGATACTTTGTTGGAAAGAATTATTAATTAGCTTTGTAACCACTGGAGCAACAATTGAGCATCTATCCTTCAGAACGTTGGCAGAGATCTTGCCGAACTCAGGCGCTTTGTTAAAAGATAAGCCTCTAGTAACAGATTTAATGTCGTTCTCTGTTACGTTCTTAAAAGTGAATCCTTCATCGGCCTCAAAAAACTGAGGTTCCGATTGCCGGTTCAACTGCTGTATTGTCTGTATCGAGTAATCCTCGATCTGTTGCAATCCGACTTGATAATCGATGGATCCGATTTCTTCCTTTCTCGTGAATGGCACATGCGTTGGCGTGTTTCCATTGGCTTGGCACAGTTCCGGTATCAATACAATCTTGATATATATCAGTAAGAACATTCTCCTTTAAAAAGCAGGGTGGAATTCCATCCGGGCCATACGCTTTGTCTGCCTTCAACCCGCTGAGTTGCTTTTCTACTCCACAGGTTGTGATATTCATTGTTCCAATAGTCGGAATAGGATTTTCGCCAGGATCTGGGATATTCTCTGTGCTTCGTTGTTGAAAACACTAGAAAACTGACTGTTTAGCACTTCGGCCTTAACTCTCGGTTCAGCAAACACTTCATTTCCAACTTTGAGGTCTTGAGTATCTGTGCCTTCTTTTCCTAGTTTTTTGATGTGTGACCAAAAAGCCTTCGGGTTTTGTTTTATGGAGTCATCGAGAAAGTCAGAAAGAAGTGTTCCTGGACCTATTCAAGTTCTTGTGTAATTGCTTCGTGGCTAATTTAACATTGTCAACACGAGATCAAGAATGTTGTCATCTCTAGAAGGTTCTTTTACTAGTTGGGTAAGTCCATATTCATCGTTGATTTCAAGGAGTTGTTCAGAATTGAAGGAGCAAGTTTTTGGTTCGAGGTCGCTCCATTTGAGGTCCGGGGCATTGAAATCTCCCGCCACGATTACAGTACTTGTGTTTAATCTATCGCCTAATTTGAATAAAGATGAGTCAAGTTCTTGTAGACTGTTTATATCGTTCTTGTTTGGGCGATAGAGGGAGGCAAAGAATAGAGATTTTGATCTCTTGGTTTGGATCTGGAATTGGGTCCAAATAACCTCACAATCCGTAACAAATCATCGCGATGAGTAACGATAAGATCTTTCTTCACTGCTTGGAAAACGCCTCCATGGTTGTCATGCGATCTTTCCGATAAATGTTGTAGTTTCCTGGGTTCTTAATATCTGGAAATATCCAGGACTCGTTGCCGAGAATTGTATCTGGTTTATATTTATCGACGATTGCAGCAATATCAACAACGTTTTTCTTGAAGCTTTGAAATTGACGGCGAGGCAAGGCAATTCGAATTTTATAACTTTCCACCGGCGTTTTTGTTTGTTATTGTAATTCAAATGGACATTGTGCGAAGGCGTATCATTTGCGATGGAAGATTCCTGTAGTGGTTCAAAAGAGTTTGATGAAGCCAGGGAATCAATAGAGTCGTTGAAGAATGAGACCGAGAGGTTGGGGAGCCCGCATTGCCGGAACATATCCATATGAGGGAGGTATTGGCAAGAAGTTCATACATTGGCAAGTCGACATTACTGTATTTGGTGTGCTACCAAACATCAGGCATGTCACATTGTATCCCGTTCTGGTTGCTCTTTACTTACAGGTCTAGTGCATTCTCCACAAGGATGCTTGTATTGGGGTCCCGGGTTCAGTTCGATGTTTCCACTCAGGAACAGCAGTGAAAGCAGTAATCGCTTAGATGGATTCCTTGCGGCCGGTTGGAAGATGGCCGAACGAGCGAGCTCACGCCGGGAACGATTCACCACTTCCGAACCTGCTTGGATGGGCCGTCTAGAGGCTAAAGTTATATTCAATCCAAATCGATACTGTTATTTTGAAAGTCATATAGGTTCAATATCGCTAAGATTAAATAAGTGCCAGCTATGAGCAAAGTGACAGCAGGGTAAAGGCGAGTCACCGCCATTATGGACTAAAGGTAGTTACAAAGTCAGACAGAGCTCGGCTATTAATTTGTGAAGTATCCTTGTCACTCCAGCCACATCCCACAAGCTTTACGTTTTCATTGCTTTTTTTATTGATATGTGGGTACTTGAGCCTGAGCATTAGCTATGCCATGCAGATGAGGCCTAACAAGGCCGAAACAGCTGTCCATGGCTGCTAATGCTTGGGCTCAATCTTTGCTTTGGTAGATTTAAGGGGTAATGCCCGCTACCTTGTGGCCTTAGTGCCTTTTGAGTGGCTTCAGCTTACTTGATCACATTAATTTGTGAAGTATCCTTATCAGCAGTATCATTGAGAAGATTGCAATTTAGGTCTTCAAGTATTAGAATGTCATTTCCAGATACAAGCACCAGGTAGGCGATAAGCAGTGGAGAACCTGCACTTTAATCCATAGTTGCTGGAAATGTTCGTCATTTTTCGTAGAGACATCATTATTATGAGGAGTGGCTCTGACATAATTACCAAGATCACCTCCAGATTTGTCAAACCGCGATGGAAAAACAAAAATCCAAGAATCTGAATGGTCTCTGTGTCAAGTGAGGAATCCAACCATGTCTCTGAAACAGTATAAATATCAAAGTTCTGCTCCATAATAGTATGTTGCAGCAGAATAAAATGTTCTCGAGACTTGAGAGAGCGAATATTCCAGTGAGCGATCTTGCATATTCGGTTGAAATGGTTTCGCTTGATTGAATTTCTACATTACGTCGAAAACGTAAATTTCGAGATTCCTTGGATTTAGGTCCAGGTTCAGTTCTGGATGAATATCACCACCCAGGATTACGCGTAATGACGAAGGATTAAATGAAGCAGGTTCATTGGCAGAATATAGCACTCTTTGATGAGAAAATACATAAAAATGACCTCTTGATAAACACAAAAGCGGCACCCTTGTGGCAAAATGTGCAGGAAAGCAGCATCCTCACGGCAAAAAGTGGCCTTAATATAAAGTCCTGCCAGGGTAAATTCCGACAAGCGGCATAGCCCAAAAAGTAGCGACAGCACATAAAATGAAATCCTGACGGAAGACACCCTTTCCCGGCAAAATTCCGACAGTGACGTCAAGTCCGAGAATTCAGCGACAAAGAACAGTGGTTTGGCATATTTTGACACTACATTAAGACCGAAAATAAGCCAGAAGAAACTTTGGTCGATTTTCTTTGTGCTTCAAAGGTCTTGAAAGAACGTAAAAAACATCTGATGAGATCTGAGCGTCGTGGAAAGTTCCTTGACAAAGTGCCACGTTGTTGAAGCTTGCGGCGCTTATTTGGTGGCAGCGCTGAGTATTCAAGAAAATATTGTATATTTTCGGTTATCGTCGTTTTCTGCGTACTAACAGATGTTGTCAAAGATGGTCATTGCTATTAACGAAACTCGCCCTTTTTCTTCCCTCTTTTAATGACTGCCTGAGATTCTGTCGTTGAGCTGATGTTATCGTTCACCGCAACGCAGTAGCTATTGAGGTAGCAACGGCAAAAGTGATTTCTTCCGACTGACAAAGACAAGTTCATAAAACGTTCAGATGAGGACTTCTTTGCTCTGTTAAGGTACTTGCAGAGATACCCAGAATTCTTATGTGAGGAAGACAGTTCTGAACATGAGGATTATGACTCTGAAAGCAACAAGGGTCAAGGAGATAATTTTGTTTTTATAGATTCGAGACTCATGCTCAAATCGCGGTCGGGGAGACGGGTTAGAAGACCACTACGCCGCGATTTATAAGACCAGTTGGTCTCACACAGTTTTTCTTTTCCTCCACAAACAATTACTGGAAAGCATTAGAATTGAATATTAAGCAATGAAAATATCCTATTCAATGCATACATGTGACGAAATTAAAAAAGCAGGAGCCCATTTGATATCAGAAAACTCTGAGCCAAGTTTTCTTGCCGGTAATTAAAGAATTGCGCAATCAGCAACTTGTAAGGCTATGTTTGCAATGAAAATGAGGTTTCGAGTGCAAATGTTATAAAAAGATTTGTGGACATCGACCAATGCTTCTATGAAGTACACAAGTTGTGATTTGCTCTTGCTCTGGATGCGACTTTGCGATATTTACCGCGAACAATAAAATATATTTAGGAATCGCCGTGAAACTTCGATATCGACAATACATTGTCTTCATTTTAAGATTTGCGGACCCCAGAAATATTTTATTGTTGTACACGACATAGCAGTCATAGCAAGGACGAATAAATCAAGGTAAGACAAAATTTCACTTATTTCTTTGTTGTGGTTGATTGTATAGAATTGTATTTGTTACATAGTCGATACGCGAAACCGGTCATTAACTGTGTAACGTCTAACTTTAGAGCTGTAGGCATTTCCATATCACGCGCCGTTATAGAGCGTTTTCATTCATGTGACTACCGGCCACACTGGATTACTGAAAAGAAAGAAAGTATTGGCATAAAATAAAGTGCAATACACCATTTTGCTAATGATCAGTTCCTGGTGATTTGTGGGTAGATCAAGTCCTTTGTGGGGGCAAACGGTCAAAATCACAATTTCAAATTACGTCCTAAAATTGCCGTTTTCCCCCACAAAGGACTGGATCTACCCACAATTCACCAGGAACTAATCATTAGCAAAATGGTGTATTCCCAGAAATGTAGTTTGGACCACCAACATGGCCGCCGTTTCTTTGTTTTGGAACACCAACATGGCCGCCGTGAGGTCATGTGAAAACGCTCTATATTCCTAAAGTAACGAGATCACACTAAATAAAATTACACTTTCACTGTGTGCTAGTACATTGAAAAAAGACAATCCGATGAACTGAAAGTTCGACAAGGACAAATAATTTTATTTCAATTTCCGACAGGGACCCGAGTATTGATTAAACACCGACACGGGAGATTTTAAAATCCAGACAAGTGACACGGGAACGACTTGTTGTGTGTGCTTATGTGTTTTTTGTTATGTAATTATCTATAGATATTAATAATTAAATGTTGTTAGGGGCTCTAATTAGTTTTCACTATATCGTGCCCCTCTCCATTCTATTTTCATACAATTTGTATTTAGTCTATAACTAACTATTTATGTACTTTTTGAATGAAAACAAAAAAAAATAGATAAAAAAATAAATAAGTAAATCAATAAATTAACCAGTCGACTTCATCGCCTGATTACGACTAACACTAAGCAGTCAAAACGTTGTAAATGCTTTGTTTATAGTTGTGATCTTATTTCTCAGTAGTGGATTGTTGTGAGGGCCGCATGCCAGCATACCTGCATGTTTTCTCTGAGGTCTAAGCCCCAGTAGTCCTCGTACGACTGATGAGTCCAGTAATCAGTTTTTCCTGTCCAGTATCCATAAAATGTGTCAAATCCTCTAAATATGGGGGTGTACTCCTTTTGAAAAAACCCTAAGTGCCACTGAAACATAAAAAAAACGCAAATATAATTGTTGATATAACAATGAAATAGATGTTGTGAACCTAGGAAATGTTTAAGAGCGCTTTGCGTAATGTTAAAGGCTATTTGTTCAGACCAGCCTTTATGTTTTGCAGCTTTGTAATGGAAATTGACAACCCTTAAGGCATACTTAATGCGCTATTCCTCCGCTCTTCACATTGTCAAAACATGTCACAACTAAGTTACTTACAACTAAGTTCCTGAAATTTCAGGGAACATTCCACGTCATATTATTGAGTTTATTGAATTCGAAGCCGGATGAAATGAACGGAATTGCTTAATAGCGGGTTTATTTTATCAATCTTTGTTTTTAGACCTCGCGTTTCCCTTATCAAGCATAACAGGTCATATTCCCTTCTTGGCGTTATTTTTTCTGATTAGTGCGCTCGCTTGCTGATTATCCAGTTGCCTTGGTTTAACTCATTCTCGTCCGGCTCTGCAGTTTATTGTTCCATATGGACCAATGCTTTGACAACCTACAATTTTAACAAATCCCGGAATATGGTTACGGTATTGCCAAGTGCTCAGTTTTTAAGACTTAACCGCCACCCCAAAAATCCCAATTTTCATGGAATATGACCGTTTATTCTGTTGCAAACCAAACATTTTGACTTCGAACGCACTCGGACAACATCAAAAACTATGCAACTTTGTCTTGAAGTTTTTAAGGCAAAAATTCCTTTTGAAGCTCAAACTCTACATTGGCAGCAAACTTCGACTCCACTTCTTGCAAGCTGTTCCACATTTGTCTGCTCACTTCTCTCTCTCTGTCTGTAATTTTGGCGTTTGTGACCCAAAGGAGTTCTGGGAAATTCTTTCGTAACCTGACAAAACAATGCACCTATTGCGTTATTTAAAAGGCAAAACTCGCCAAAATTGTTATGTCAGCTCCCGGAATCCACTAACAGAACGGCTAGAAACACAACCTCACTCGTGAATCGTCCATGACTTAGTCAAACAGTTTCAGCGGCCCACTTGTGGAATGGAATTGAATGGAATGGAATGGTTTATTTCAAAATCACATTGCAACCCAAGGGCTGAATTAAGCAATTTTACAATAAAAGTTTACAAGTTTAAAAATTCACAAGCATATTATATAAAAGTATCAATAATAATTTAATTCGAAAAACATATTTAAAATAGTAATCGATCTTTTGACAAATCTCTAAAAACATTCTGGAATTATTGGCGAGTCATTGCGTAAACAAACGAGTTATTTGCTCTGTTTGTTTTTACACGAGGCAAGGCAAAAGGACGATGATTTCTGACATTGTACTTGACGTTGTTCAATGGTGGTAGTAAGCTATTTAGTTTACGACTGGGATTCGAAACAATTTCGTCAAACAGTCTACTGCATAGCAGACTATGGTGCTCAGCTATAGGCGTTATGCCCCCAAAATGCAAGCACTGTTGTAGCTCAAGCAGGGCAAGATTATCGAAACGCCCTTTTTTCGATGCGCACGAGCTCATTTTTTGTGATGTGAAATTGTTTCTCACCTCTGTTTTCTTTCAGAGGATTACCGCTACCCACCAACGCAGCTTTAGCATGCCAGGCAGGAGGCTTCTGAGGTGGCAAATGGCTCGAAAAACACACTTATAAATCAAATACCTACCGAATTATAGTTCAACTGTTGGCTTAGAAACAAGCGACGGCTTGCGTGACAAGCGTGCCAGGAAAGATAGAGCCTTCGGTCTTGTGGACCAGCAATTTCGTTCTCAGGGCTTTCCCCTCACTTGGGACGGGGCAGAAAACCAAGGAACGAAGTTGGTGGACCAGCAACTCGATGGCAACCCCTTATATGGAATAATGAGATCGACTTGACCTCCAACCCTCGAGAATTACAAAAAAGAAGTACAAAATGGCGGACAAGAATGAGTTAAGGGAAAAATTGAGGTCACGTGGCCGGTACTTTTCACACCAAATATTAAAAGCGATGGCTAAGTGTGACGAATGCTCGTGCATGTTATCAAATATCTTCATTAGCCTTTGACTATTCGTGGTATGTCTCACCTCTGTGTTAGAATAATTATGATCGTATTTATAAAGGTTAGTGTTGTGGTTAGGTAAGGGCTTAGGGTTAGGGTTAGGCTAGAGTCAAGGTCAAAATATACAGTGTTCTTGCTTCCACATTGCGCTTTGCTACAGCACCAAGCTCTTGAGGCCTGTTGCAGGTACACCACTCCCTCCAACTCTCCGTCATTTGCTCAGGATTTCACAAGTGCTATTTTCCATGACTTCTTTCTGTTTGCAGGGTCCAAATATTGAAAATGTGAAATGAGCTACAAATAGTGCTTTTTGCTAATGACGTCCGCTCGAAAATCTTCTTACAATGATAATTCTCCAAATTTCTCCTGCAGTCAAATTAGTTGTTTCTGTCACAAGTGCAAAAATGCGTTTTTAATAATATAGCTTATTTGAAAAGGTGTACCAGACTAATAATTTCAACTGATAACATCATTCCCAACAGAGAAAATCTTCAGGATGGACGTTTACAAACCTGCGCAGCCAGAATGGAGATTGAATTCGACAACCATAATAAAGCAGAAATATTTCAAACCTCTTGCATTAATTGTTTCTCCTTTGCTCATAAA
The DNA here is from genome assembly GCA_016490735.1 of Pachyseris speciosa. Taxonomy (NCBI): domain Eukaryota; kingdom Metazoa; phylum Cnidaria; class Anthozoa; order Scleractinia; family Pachyseridae; genus Pachyseris; species Pachyseris speciosa. The sequence continues at coordinate 724,546 of JAEMWC010000333.1, read as the reverse complement.
ATACGAAGAATTGGTATGAAGTGACCCATCGAAAGAAAGCAGGGCTCACCGTGTCTTTTAAACAGTAAAATCAATTTAAAGCTACCGTCCGTCAAAACACACTATGTTTGTCAGTCCATATTCCTTTCTCATCAGCACTTGCGCCTCATGCATCACATGCGTCACGTTGCGAAATGAATTGCGTGTGCAGTAAGGAGGCGCAATGACAAACGAGCCAACGTCCTTAATGTAGGGTAACTAAAATTTGGTTTACAAAACCAGGAATATAATTAACCACCAAAGCGAGTAAATATAAGAGAAGTTAAAGATATGCATCAAATGGGAACTCGGAAAAAAATCCGAGTCCCAGATGGGATTTGAACCCACGACCCTCCGTGATCTAGTCGGATGCTCTAACCACTGAGCTACTGGAGACTCTTGTGGTGAGCAAGGGTGAAATGTGGGTATTGACTAGAACTGCATCACGCAGTTACATAGTCAAATTTTAAACGACCATATATGACTCATAACTGCATCGCGCAGTCACATTAAGGCATATCAGCGATAGCACCTCGCTAACTGCATCACGCAGTCACATTAAGGCATATCAAAGATGCAACCAACCAACCACCAAAGCGAGTAAATATAAGAGAAGTTAAAGATATGCATCAAATGGGAACTCGGAAAAAAATCCGAGCCCCAGATGGGATTTGAACCCACGACCCTCCGTGATCTAGTCGGATGCTCTAACCACTGAGCTACTGGAGACTCTTGTGGTGAGCTTTGGTGGTTGGTTGGTTGCATCTTTGATATGCCTTAATGTGACTGCGTGATGCAGTTAGCGAGGTGCTATCGCTGATATGCCTTAATGTGACTGCGCGATGCAGTTATGAGTCATATATGGTCGTTTAAAATTTGACTATGTAACTGCGTGATGCAGTTCTAGTCAATACCCACATTTCACCCTTGCTCACCACAAGAGTCTCCAGTAGCTCAGTGGTTAGAGCATCCGACTAGATCACGGAGGGTCGTGGGTTCAAATCCCATCTGGGGCTCGGATTTTTTTCCGAGTTCCCATTTGATGCATATCTTTAACTTCTCTTATATTTACTCGCTTTGGTGGTTGGTTGGTTGCATCTTTGATATGCCTTAATGTGACTGCGTGATGCAGTTAGCGAGGTGCTATCGCTGATATGCCTTAATGTGACTGCGCGATGCAGTTATGAGTCATATATGGTCGTTTAAAATTTGACTATGTAACTGCGTGATGCAGTTCTAGTCAATACCCACATTTCACCCTTGCTCACCACAAGAGTCTCCAGTAGCTCAGTGGTTAGAGCATCCGACTAGATCACGGAGGGTCGTGGGTTCAAATCCCATCTGGGACTCGGATTTTTTTCCGAGTTCCCATTTGATGCATATCTTTAACTTCTCTTATATTTACTCGCTTTGGTGGTTGGTTGGTTGCATCTTTGATATGCCTTAATGTGACTGCGTGATGCAGTTAGCGAGGTGCTATCGCTGATATGCCTTAATGTGACTGCGCGATGCAGTTATGAGTCATATATGGTCGTTTAAAATTTGACTATGTAACTGCGTGATGCAGTTCTAGTCAATACCCACATTTCACCCTTGCTCACCACAAGAGTCTCCAGTAGCTCAGTGGTTAGAGCATCCGACTAGATCACGGAGGGTCGTGGGTTCAAATCCCATCTGGGGCTCGGATTTTTTCCGAGTTCCCATTTGATGCATATCTTTAACTTCAGGAATATAATTTATCAAACAATCCCAACGCTTTAACTGTTGTGAAAACGATAGTTTTACCTTTCCCACTCCGTGTGTGAAGTACCCAAGTTTCTTTAAATATTGAGGTGTTGTGATTTCACCAAGCGGAAGACCGTATGGCTGGGTACCAAATATTGTGCCGTGTTGCAGACCTATATAAACAAGCACTTCTTGCTTAGAGAAATGATACCTATCAGTATTATTTTTTTGTGTGTGAATATATGATAAGGAGCTTTTTCCGGGGGGGAGGGGGTTGACAACGCCCCTTTAAGGGTGTCGGACGCAACGTATTAAAATCAATTTGTAAAATACAAACAAGGAAGGCTAACAGAACCGATGTAGATTGTAATTGAACATGTATACGCAGGGTTTTAGCCGTGACAAAGAATGGTATGTTTATTAACAGCCCTCCGTAAGAATCAAACCAGTGACTTTCTAAAAGTCTGATGCTCTGTAAATGATTCGTAGTGAGTTAGGTCGCTCAACCGAGTCTCGTTACCTCAACCAGTCTCTTCATATCCGAAAATTCAGTACAAATTTGCAACCTTTACGCAAATAGATATGCTCGACCCGTATTGGTATCTCGCCCGGCTAGTTCTGAGCAATTCGACTTAAGCAAATATACCCTTGTTTTTTACCATGAATTTTTTTTCCATGAAGGATAATGGTTGCTTTTTTCATCTGTAGAATAACATGACCTACGAGAGGCACGTTAGACTTACCGAGATTGATTGGGTATTTACCAGTCATAAAAGAGGCGCGGGTAGGTGTGCAGATAGCTGACACATAATAACTATTCAGTATTACGCCACCGTTTGCTAATTCATCTATACTTGGAGTGGGAATCTGGGAGGAACCATGGAAACTTACGTCATCCCAACCCTGTGGTAGAAAGGTAAAAAATATTGATAATTTTACAATGTAAATTGTTAATTGATTTGAAGAAGAAGAAGAAGAAGAAGAAGAAGAAGAAGAAGGAGGAGGAGGAGAGGAGGAGGAGGAGAAGGAGAAGCGTCATATATAATGTTGAGGTTTCACAGTCATGCATACCAAAAGTATCACTATATATATGCCTTTGGATCTCTTAAGAAATAGTAACATTTATAAGGAACATTCCTAATTAAGACCTTACAGTGCTTCTACAATACCCAACCCTACATGAACCCTACTTAACCCTTGACTGTAGGGCTTTAAATGTAGCAAAAAAGGTATCTATAGTTTCTCACACAAATTCATAGATTCGAATCAAGAACGTCCTTACCAGGTCATCCGCAACTATCATTATAATATGAGGCCTGGGTGCAGCCATAGTAGCTTTCGTGGAACAGAAAAAACATATCGCCAGGATGCTATGGAAATTAAATAAAATTTAGCTGTACTGTCAAAAACATTTAAATCATTCAGTTAAAATAGCTTTCTAGGTATCGTCCTCTTTATACAACCAAAAATCATACCCGGGAAGTCAGATAACAATGTTATCAAATTAATGTCCAATCACTTTTTATAGACGTTTTTGCAATTTTCTTGATGGTGAAGGTTACCATAGCAACAGTATAACCTGTGCAAACAACCCTTCTTTCAGCATTAAAGTTATTACAAGGCCCAGCTCTAAAGAGCACTAAGACAACATTGAGGTTTTGGAACTCTCTCGGAAGCTGACTTGCGGCTTACAGCAGAAAAGTGCCAATTCATGAAGCCTTTTCTGGATTGCGAGAGGCACCATGTTGATGCAGAAGGATTCCACCACAGGCAGCCCAAGCGTACTATGGGTGGAATCGGGGTTTGAAGTTCATCTGTAAAAATTTCTAATACCGACGCGTATTTCGAAGAAATAAAAGCGAATCGTACTTCAATATGAAATCTTTTCGTTTGTCTAGCTGTAATAGATCGCCTTTCAGTCAACTAAAGTTGATGTTTTCCTTGCATTACTAAGCTCAATTTGGACATTTGTGGCTATGAACAATCAATGTAATAGCGCTTTATAAATTATTACATTATTATTATTATTCTAATAACGGAAGCTTTAGATAAACAATTGAGAATAAAAATTAGTGATAAAAATTGTGAATGACGTTTCGATGAATCGTTCATCATTTTCAAATTCGTAAAAACTAAAAGTCAAATTCTTGTGAGTTCTTTATATGCTAAAATGTGTGTGGGAATCTCGTTGCATGTAATTAAAAACGCTTGAATGTGGAACGTAGAAAGTGATAATTAGGTACTAAATAGTTTTGCTTTGATTGAATCAGATTGAGTGTTCAGCTTAGGTTTCATTTCTTGGATAAAAAGCATTTCGTAAATTAAGCATTCAAATTTCCCACGACATTTCTTTAGAATGGTGAATTGTTCCTGAAGATCTTTGTTTCTCTGATTGTGCGCGTCACGCAGGTGTTTTCCAATAGCAGAGTGTTTGTGTTCCTCAATGCGTTGAAAAAGGTGTCGGCGAGTATAGCCAACATAATCTGCATCACACAGATCACATTTGAATTTATAGACAACGCATTGTTGATTTATTAACGGTGGTTTGGCCTCTGCTACTTTGATGTCGTCGGTAATTTTCTTGCTTGTAAACACTGGGCGTAGATCACTGTTTACTTTCTTTCCAAGATCGGACAGTTGTCTTCTTACAACGTCGGCTGATCTTTGATCCTTGAACGGCAGAATAATTCGAACGGGCGCATTTGCTTGAACATCGCGAACTTGTTGTTGATTTCGCGACTCCATGAATCTAGTTATTGTGGAATTTATAAGATTATCTGGGTACTTCAGTTTTAAGAAGATCCCTTTCAAGTTGTCACATTCTTCAGCAAATAGATCAGGTGAAGATGAGAGACAGTGGGCTCGGTTTAACATAGTCATTAGAAGGGATCGTTTGTAACGGGCATCAACATGGCTTTGATAGCGTTTTTAATTACATGCAACGAGATTCCCACACACATTTTAGCATATAAAGAACTCACAAGAATTTGACTTTTAGTTTTTACGAATTTGAAAATGATGAACGATTCATCGAAACGTCATTCACAATTTTTATCACTAATTTTTATTCTCAATTATTATTATTATTATTATTATTATTATTATTATTACTATTATTATTACAATATTACCACTCATGTGTACCGCATGTTACAACGACGCGAGCATCGAGAAAATAATCATAATCACTCAAAATATAACCTGTCAAGTCTTCTTACCATAGCCACCTTGTGTTTTCCAGCCGTTTTTAACACCATTTCGTCAATTTTCCTTCCTCCGACTACTGTACACCATAAAACAATTGTGTACAATAGTCGTACTATACTTAAAGTGAAATTTCCTTCGCAGAAGAGTTTTAGTGAATAAACTTTCTATTTCGCTTGATCTCTGCTCTCGAGTTGAGGCGAGCGATTCATGCGAAGACCAGACTTTACCTCAAATAAACTAGCAAAAGTTGAGAGACAACATCACAGTTGAATCATCTTCATGACAGTTTTTAGTGCACTTTTTTGCTCAGTGATTATTCACATATTCACTCTAGGTCGGTTTGTACTTTGTATTGGGAGATACTGTGAGGTAAATATTATGGCAATCGCCAATAAAATAGTGGCTGTTCTGGTTTCGAGAAAAATAATTAAATTTTAAAATGACAAATGAAACAGGGAAACACGTTTCCTTAATGAGCATGACAAAGTTGTTTCCTTACCTTGTAATAGCAAATATTACTTTCAACATAGCTTTAAGCTCTTGAATTTATTTCACTCAACTGTGCTCTTCTTGGAATTAGCTAGTGATCTGTTTTAAAATATTGGTGTAGACAAGTGTACCATTTGTCCGCCTTTGCAGGTGGCTCATTCAAAACAAAACACCCGTAGCAACAACACCAGTGTCTTATTTTCGGTTACGGAAGATCAACATGAAAACTATTTCTTAAACTGAGGCTCTTCCCCCATGCTCGTTGACCGAATGGCAGAAAGTCGAGGCAAGAGAAAGTTGAAACGTTCCGGAAATAGCGCTGCGCACAGATTCTAAAAACAGAATACGCCAGATCGGACCCCCGCCCCCCCCCGCGTGACTCAGACAAACATCGCATATGCGAGTGAAGTGTGGGGGATTGATTGCAATGGGAAATTAGAAAAGGAACCAGCAGAATTAGTTCAAAATAAATTCCTAAAGTGGTTGCTGGGAGTTAATAAATACTGCAATAACAATGCGTGCAGGGCTGAGACAGGAAGGTTCCCAATGATAATTGAAGCCCAATGTAGGAACTTTAAGTTCTGGTTAACCTTAACAAAAAATGAAAATAAATTATCCCAAATAGCATACAATGATATTAAATGGAACGAAAATAAGGCTTTCTGGAGCAAAAAAAATCAAAAACTTGTTGGAACAGATAGGATTAGGAGAACTCTGGATGAAAGCACACTATGCAGGCATAGGAACTGTAAACATGATCAGGCAACGACTTAAGGATATTGAACTACAAAGATGGCTAAGTGAAATAAATAACGACATCAGAAAAGATGCTAACCAAAGCAACAAAATGAGAACCTACCGGTTATTCAAAACGATAGACAATTACAAATGTGAAGACTATCTACATCAGCTTACCAATATACGACACAGAAAAGCTCTAACAAAACTGCGACTTAGCAACCACAAATTAGCCATAGAGACAGGACGTTATTCGAGACCATTCAAGAACCTGCAGAAAGAATTTGCCCAATTTGTAAAATAGAAAAGGAGGACGAATACCATTTTCTAAATATATGCCCTGCTTACCAGGAAAAAAGACGTTCGTTACTTAATTATTTGGAAAAAGAATGTGGAATAAAAATAAGCAGAATGTAGCCTAATAAAATATTCATGTTTCTAATAAACCCCCCTAGCGGAAATGCTAAAATACAAAAGCTAATAGCAAAACATATATTCGAATGCTTTGAAAAAAGGATAGAGGAAGACGGCAAAAAGTAAATACTCTAAGAATTAATCAATTAACAACTTAATTAATAATTAATTAAGTAACAATTTCTGTTGTTTGTAATTTTTAGTTATTTGGAATTCGTAGTCGATGTACTATATATTGTATAAGACTCCAAATAAAAACATGTCTGTCTGTCTGTCTGTCTGTCGCTTATCGCTCAAAGGAAATATACACGTATTCGCTATTCTCTACCGACAAAACGTCTGAAAATCTGTTGAAATGTGATGCTTGACCCCGAAATCGACGTAAACTGGCAAGCACTAAGCATTCCAAGAGTGGCAAGAGTGCAAAACAGATTCAAGGTATCGAGAAAAATGGCCTAAATCTCTTAAAGAAGTCGAGGAATTAGGGGCACCCAACGATTCAAATAAACCGAAAACTGTAGAAAGGCATTTTTAAGTACCTGGTGTTTTCAGTCTGTTTAAGTGATGTTTGCGTTAGCTAGAAGAATTTGATCTATTCGGGTTCCTTAGCTGAAATTTTAATTGCCAGAGAATGTTAGGGAACAAAATCTTCCTTTAAGAAAATGTTAGCTAAAATGAACTTTCCACGAATTTTCTCATAGCCAGAAATCCCATGCATGCGCAGAGCACGCACATACAGATTTAGCATGGCGGCAAATATAAAGGAAATGAGGGGAAAATAATATTGTTTTGCATTTTGTGGCGTAGCCGCACAAAACTGGTCTAATTTTTTTTCACAATTGAGGGGAAAGTGCTGCCTTTGTAATGACATCTACAAACGGTTAGACTTTCTAGTCTTCTCGGATAAGGACGATAAACCGTAGGCCCCGTCTCACAACTCTTCATAATTCTCTAATTCTGTGGGACGTAAAAGAACCACTAGGGACGTAACAAAACTCTGGCAGTGACCACCTCTAGTGTCTGCCTTAATTTGACATTGACATCACGGGGGCACTCATAACTCAACTTCATTAATTATAAACTGCGTTATAAGCAGTCTGGGCAAGATTTCCGCACAGCCCCATACATTAATTATGCATTCAATCTTTCTTCTAAGAAAACAATAGCGGTAACAATGGTAAGCCTTTGGGACTTCTGCTCTTTGTTTCTGAAGTTATTTATTTTTTTCTAAGTCTTTTTGCAAACAAGTAGCTTTTGGCGCGTTTTTCCTTCGAAAGCCCTACTTTCAAGTAAATCTTACTAGGTTTTTTTTCGGAGTTTTAAAGTAATTCAGTTGGAAAAATTTCCATATAGCCTCATACATTAATTATACATTCTATTTCATTAATTATGTATGCGCTTCATTGTTTTTTTACACAATGACACAATGACACAATGACAATAACTAAGGTTTCGCATATATACATTGCTAATTATTACTTACTGTAGCAATAAAAGAGGACTCAATAAACCGTGTCGTTTCTCTCTCTTTTTCTGTCCAACATTCCTCCTTTTCCCCCGACTCTTTTCCCCACTATTTTTCCACTATTTTTCTATGATCTCAAGACCCCCTTTTTTCTCTAACTCTTTTAATTTATTTGACTGCTCTACTGGGCTTTGAACCATCGCCCTACGCTCGGCTTTCTGTTACCAGTCCGTCACCTTACCACTGTGCTACACAAACCAGTTGCGAGGTACTCGTCAGTAACTAAGTTTTATCTTACCTATCCATCTAAAACAAATCTTCATAACAATATACACAAAAGAAATGCACGAGAGACCTACTTTGCACAAAAGAATGCGCTTCCTCCACCCTTTGATAGGTCCATTTAGATATATAAAAAAGCAAATTAAGAATATTTATTTCCGTTCTGCTGTATACCAAAACGACGTGTTTTGTCGCGCGAAAATGGCCCAAATGAACTTGATCGCTCTCACGAAGATCCTTCAGGATCACGACTGGTTCATAGACTGGTGCAAGGAACAAAACCTGCTCCGAAAAACGTCCTCAACCTGGGTGTAGCAACGCATTCAGCTGGACAAGAGCTTCATCGCAAGAAGGGTATGAGTGGCGATGCTCGAAGAGTGGTTGCGTTGGAATGGCATCAGTGCGCCATAAATCATGGTTTTATGGCGCTTTTCATCAAAAAGTATTATCCCCAGCATACACTTGGGCGCACAAGTTTACCACAACTCAAGCAGTTTACGAAACCTCACTTGACGAACAAGCCATGCCAACCACAGTCTAACCTTCTAAGAACCAGATCCATACACGGGGCATTGAAAATACATGGTGGCGAGTAAAGCGAGGTATATACTTTTTTTCGCAAAAAAACCTTTCCAGGGCGACCTACAGGAAAACATGTGGTGTCAGCACTTCGGCAAAGAACACTCTCTTGCATATCGCTGACCAATACGAAGTCCGCAAAGACAAGGAAGAGGGTTCCAAACACACCAGTAAACAGTCTATGCTCACTTCGTGATGCGCGCAAGAAAGGGAAAAAATACAATTTCCTCTAAAGAAACGTCATGAGCTCCAGCAAAATTTCGACAAGGATAGCAAAGAACGAGCTACACCAGGTAAGAAAATTATTTTAGGCCCGTTTCAAACGTCGAATTTCTCATGTGCCGAATCTAATGCAAATGAGCGAAAACAATAGATTTTTCTCATTTGGATTAGATTCGGCACATGAGAAATTCGACGTTTGAAACGGGCCTAATTTTCAAACATTTTGACTGCAAATACAACAAACTGACGATTGCCATACAGCGATTTAACCGCTAACCCTGCCGCTGAAATTTAGTTGAATCACCTACAATGCACAGCGAAACTGAATGGCAAGATTTCCGCACAGCCCCATACATTAATTATGCATTCGATCTTTCTTCTAAGAAAACAATAGCGGTAACAATGGTAAGCCTTTGGGACTTCTGCTCTTTGTTTCTGAAGTTATTTATTTTTTTCTAAGTCTTTTTGCAAACAAGTAACTTTTGGCGCGTTTTTCCTTCGAAAGCCCTAATTTCAAGTAAATCTTACCAGGTTTTTTTTTCGGAGTTTTAAAGTAATTCAGTTTCGCTGTGCATTGTAGGTGATTCAACTAAATTTCAGCGGCAGGGTTAGCGGTTAAATCGCTGTATGGCAATCGTCAGTTTGTTGTATTTGCAGTCAAAATGTTTGAAAATTAGGCCCGTTTCAAACGTCGAATTTCTCATGTGCCGAATCTAATCCAAATGAGAAAAATCTATTGTTTTCGCTCATTTGCATTAGATTCGGCACATGAGAAATTCGACGTTTGAAACGGGCCTAAAATAATTTTCTTACCTGGTGTAGCTCGTTCTTTGCTATCCTTGTCGAAATTTTGCTGGAGCTCATGACGTTTCTTTAGAGGAAATTGTATTTTTTCCCTTTCTTGCGCGCATCACGAAGTGAGCATAGACTGTTTACTGGTGTGTTTGGAACCCTCTTCCTTGTCTTTGCGGACTTCGTATTGGTCAGCGATATGCAAGAGAGTGTTCTTTGCCGAAGTGCTGACACCACATGTTTTCCTGTAGGTCGCCCTGGAAAGGTTTTTTTGCGAAAAAAAGTATATACCTCGCTTTACTCGCCACCATGTATTTTCAATGCCCCGTGTATGGATCTGGTTCTTAGAAGGTTAGACTGTGGTTGGCATGGCTTGTTCGTCAAGTGAGGTTTCGTAAACTGCTTGAGTTGTGGTAAACTTGTGCGCCCAAGTGTATGCTGGGGATAATACTTTTTGATGAAAAGCGCCATAAAACCATGATTTATGGCGCACTGATGCCATTCCAACGCAACCACTCTTCGAGCATCGCCACTCATACCCTTCTTGCGATGAAGCTCTTGTCCAGCTGAATGCGTTGCTACACCCAGGTTGAGGACGTTTTTCGGAGCAGGTTTTGTTCCTTGCACCAGTCTATGAACCAGTCGTGATCCTGAAGGATCTTCGTGAGAGCGATCAAGTTCATTTGGGCCATTTTCGCGCGACAAAACACGTCGTTTTGGTATACAGCAGAACGGAAATAAATATTCTTAATTTGCTTTTTTATATATCTAAATGGACCTATCAAAGGGTGGAGGAAGCGCATTCTTTTGTGCAAAGTAGGTCTCTCGTGCATTTCTTTTGTGTATATTGTTATGAAGATTTGTTTTAGATGGATAGGTAAGATAAAACTTAGTTACTGACGAGTACCTCGCAACTGGTTTGTGTAGCACAGTGGTAAGGTGACGGACTGGTAACAGAAAGCCGAGCGTAGGGCGATGGTTCAAAGCCCAGTAGAGCAGTCAAATAAATTAAAAGAGTTAGAGAAAAAAGGGGGTCTTGAGATCATAGAAAAATAGTGGAAAAATAGTGGGAAAAGAGTCGGGGGAAAAGGAGGAATGTGGGACAGAAAAAGAGAGAGAAACGACACGGTTTATTGAGTCCTCTTTTATTGCTACAGTAAGTAATAATTAGCAATGTATATATGCGAAACCTTAGGGAATAAGTCATTGTGTAAAAAAAACAATGAAGCGCATACATAATTAATGAAATAGAATGTATAATTAATGTATGAGGCTATATGGAAATTTTTCCGCAGTCTGGTATTACATTACATTACATTACATTACCTTCATGGTTTCCTTAGTCTGCTGCGAGGAAACAACTGCACCGAATTAATTCCCTATAATCTTATTCGAAAGATACGAGATAAAGCTCGCAAAAATAATATTAAACTTAACATGGTGTCTCTTCTATGTGAATAGTGGCATTTTCCATAAATGCGAGCTCAGCCGAGATGAAGCCATTGAGGAGGAAAAATGCATTTCCACTACGGTCGCCATATTGTTTTAACGTGTTTTCAGTGGTCAGTTGTATTCCCCATAACAAGTTAGGTACTTGATATATGATGAACAGGCTGAATTTCGAAAAATAGCGGGAGCCTCGAAGTCTTCATCCCATTTCCGAAACCTTACCAAGATATCGAGAAGTGCAGAAGGACGATAGTAGCGTGTTGGCAGAAGTTCTTCACTGGCCTCCATAAAAAGAATCAACCGAAGAAATTACCATTCCGCTGAAGGCGAATATTACTCCAGCACAAGCGAGCCGCGAGTCGGTGAAAAGAAAAGCGCCTGCATAGAGCGAAGCCACACTCCCCGCCAAATTTATCTGTAACATTTTTAAAAAGATGACGACAATTTTAACATGTTTCGATGTTGCAAACATCATCGTCAATTACAAAATGTTTGAAAAACCATTAGGACTAAATAACAAGTAAGCGAAACATAAATAATTAATTACGATGAAGTGACAAAACAAGTGATAACATAGTTAAGTGAGATTCAAAGTATTGGAAAAAATGAAAAAAAATTGTTGGAACTTTCACAATAACGGAAAACATGCATAAGTAATTGAGATCACAAGGGAAGAACAAACAAATAAACACGTGAAGGGAAATAAAGCCTTAAGCGTAAGTGTCAAGTTGACGTGATGAACTTGTTGATTTAAATTGGGCTTTTCCCAGTTGATGTGCATGGCTTCATAAAGGTTAAGTTGAATTTTAGTGGAGGAAGAATCAAGAATTTCGAAACAATCCGCAGAACAAGATTAACCATAAGGTTCCGAGCTCTCGGAAATAAAGAATTGATCGGACGCGCTCCACACCGTGCGCACAAGTAGTACTCATCACAACTAGTAAGAATCACCCACTTATAACATCCTCTAACAACTTTTAAAAAAGTGAGATTATGACCGAATCTCAAAATCTCGGAAATCCACAATTGATCGGACCGCTCCACAGCGTGCGCAGAAATACTACTCATCACAGCTACAACCAGTTGCAAAAATGTTGAGACACTCCCAATAAAATACTCACTCTTCTCGTAAACCTCTCCCCTGACACTTACCGCGGAAAAGGCAAGACTACTCTCCCCCCTCTCCCTTAATCAATGTTGTTGGGCCACATTTTCTGCTTGGCCTTGCATTTTGTACGAAAAGACAATGTGCTCCAATAACAATGATAAAGGGAGGAAGAGGGGAACCACTTTTCAGTCTGAATTGAGTGTACCGTCTCAAGTATATTTGCAACTGGTTGTAGTAAGAATTACTTACTTTCAACATCCTCCAGCAAGTTTTAAAAAGTGAGATTATGACCGAGTGTCAACACTTCGGAAATCCAGAATTAATGGGACGCGCTCCATACCGTGCGCACAAGTAGTATTCATCACAGCTAGTAAGAATCACCTACTTTAAACAACCTCTTGCAAGTTATAAAAAAGTAAGATTATGACAGCGTTTCAAACTCTCAGAAACCCAGAATTTATCGGTCGCGCTCCACACCGTGCGCACAAGTAGCACTCATCACAGCTAGTTAGAATCGCCTACTATCAACATCTTCTACGTTTAAAAAGGTATTATGACCGAGGCTTAAGATCTCGGAAATCCATAATCGATCCTAAGCGCTCCACGCCGTACGCACAAGGAGTACTCATCATAGTTATTGAGAATCACCCACTTTAAAAATCCTCTAGAAAGTGAGATTATGACTGCATCTCAAAATCTCTAAAATCCAGAATTGATCGCACGGGTTCCACACCGTACGCAGAAGCAGTACTCATCACAGCTAATAAGAATCAGCTACTTTCAACATCTTCTAGTAAGTTTTAAGAGTAAGATTATGACCCAGTGTCAAAATCTCGGAAATACAGAATTGATCGGACGCGCTCCACATCGTGCGCAGAACTTGTGCCGCTGGGGATTTGAGACCCTCACACTGTTTAGGACAAAAATAACCTTGAATACCTACCCTGTGTAGAAAAACGCCCTCTATTTTAAATTTAACTTCAGTCCCTTACTTCGCACATAACCAGCCATCATTTTGCGCCAAAATAATGGTTCAACCTTTGAGATACAAGATATTATTTAGAACAATCTTATATCCAATTCAGAAAAACCCCTCCTCACCTCAGGAAAAGCTCCGAAACGCATCTCCATTATCCGCGTATAAGTGCGTTTTGTTTTCTTGAGGGAGTTTTCTGATGGTCTCTAGATTTGTTCTTAGGGAGTCAATTTCATTTTATATGAATCAAGACAGTCACATTGGTGAGCGTTTCAGCTACACCTCATAAAATAATTGCAACGTTTGTTTCGAAAAACAACCAGTGTCGATTTCAATTCGTTAGCAGAAAGGTTTAATTAAGGCACCTAATATTGAGTTTACTTTGTTGGTAGAAAGATGGGAAAAAGGTAACAAATTTCGATTTGAACTTGTCGACAGCTAATCCAAACAAAGGTGCCAAATATCGATTTTCAGTAGTTGGCGGAGAATTTGGAAAAAGGTACCAAATTTCGAGTTGAAGTTCTTTGCAGCCAGGTCAAATAAAGGTACCAAATATCGATTTGCACTTGTTTGCGAGGAGGTTATGAAAAGGTACCAAATTTTGATTTCAATTTGTTGCAAGAGATCTTAAAAAAGGTACCAAATTCTACTCCCTTATAACGCACCGTCATCTTGGATTGTGTGGTGCACCAAAGCGAGGTTGGACGGGCATAAAGTTCTTGGGGGAGGGTTGTGTTACAATGTTTTGAGTGGAGATACACGCAATCATGACTCACGATCATATTGCTGTAGTATGCTGTAATAACGACAAGCGAAACGACAGTGGCGATAATTTGTCGTTTTTCAACTTTCCTTCAAAACTCTCACAGAGATCGCAGGGGATTGCCTAGACTAGCTCACAAGTCGAGCTTTTGAGGGCGTAGCGCGACAGTGAGCGCGAAGCGCGATCGTAAGAGCGCGGAGCGCGAGCGAACGAGCGAAAGCTCGACTTGTTTCCCTTGCAGTGAATCACATCAAGTGACGTCATTTTGGCGAGAACTTCTCAGGATGCTGCATGCAGCGCTGCCTGTCAAACTGTCAAAATACTTTTCGCACCTCGCGAAATCGATCAATGGTTTGGTAATGGTACGGAGGAGGAAAATACACCAAAACTTTTATTCGGGTTGCTGTGCCGGAAAACATTTGCCTTCAATGTGGCAAACTGGTAGACAACCCAGCGTTACGAAGAAAGTTATTTCAGGGAAACAGAAGACAAAAACGTGTCAAAGTCTGGAGCTTCTTCTAGGAGATGTGTTTCCGCGAGACAATGACTTGGGAACTATTTGCCGAAATTGCTCGGAACGCAACGAAACGCTGAAAAATTTTTCAAGTTAGGGCTAACTTTTCTGGACCAAAAGGAAGTCTAGGAAACAATTTGCAAAGCTCTGTCGGAGTAAAGCGCTTGACAAAAGCTGAAAGAGCTGAGGTACCCGATCAAGGTGCGATTGGACGAAGAGCTTCGACAAAGAGAAGAGCTTTATTTGCAAGTGAAGCAGATTTAGCTTTGTCGACGGGAGAAGAAGTGACCAATGCTGACCCAGAGCCAAAACCTCTTCTCAAGACAAGAGATGCGTTAAGGTTTTTCCTGAGTTTTCCATGAAAAATGCTTCGGTGGCTATTCAAGAGAGCTTCGGGGCTTCCAAATACCAGCGAGTATTTTCCTTCCGAAATTTCTTTTACTTGTTCCCTCGTGCAGTCTGCTCCAACTGAAGCAGCCGATATCCCTCGGGCAACTAAAGAGGTAACTTGGTCCTTCATAAGGGCGACCAGTGGCACAACAACTAAGCAGACAGAACACACTTCCAGTCTTTCGCCGTGCTCAAAATAGTCGAAAACATAGGGAACAACTTCAAAAGTCAAGCTTTTTCCTGATCCTGTTGGCGCCGAAAGAAATACGTCTTTTCCACTGCAGTAACCCTCGATTACTTTCCTTTGATACTCACGAACATCTTTGTACTGTGATTTTCGCAACCCATAAGCGATTGCGTCCTTGACTGAACGCATCGTACAACCAGCTGAAAATTTAAGTTTTAGTAAAAGCCTCTACATAAACAAACAGCGAAGCAAAACACTAGAAGCAAATTTCACTTTCACCCAGACAGGTTTCATGTTTCAAGATCCTGCGCGCGTGATCTGCTTGATTGACGTGCGGTTTGATAAGGCTCCTTCTGATTGGATAACATTACAGGAGGAAAATTCCTCCTGTAAATTTGGCGCGCTGCAAGGGATAAAAGTTGCTCGTGCCGGGTCCTACCACACCAGACCAGAAAACCAAGCGAACGACTTTGAGAAAATCTAGGGATTGCCGTGATAATGCGAGATGAAGGGCCGCTTTTTGGACTGAGTTAGTCGAGCCGTGACCAGCGAGTAAACTTGTCAAAGGCATGTGTTCGACTTTTATTTCGATTTAAGACTCAGCTAGCACATGAAGTATTTACTCGATACATATCCAGAGCAACTGCAGTCGATTCTACCAGTCTCCTTACATTCTAGATCAACAAAGGCTTTACTCTTCTGCGCTCCGCTCACTTCAAGCCAGGCGATAATAAAATTAAAACCGGGCTTCCAATTGTCTAAAACCAGGAGTTGTGCCATCGCAGTTTGCATAGACCAAGGACAGTAAAAACCGCCCACAAGATAAACTTGATCTAGGAAACGAGTTTGGAACAACAAATTAAAATGCTGACAACACGGGAGAATCTCATTGAATCCGAGTCAATGAAAACAAACAAATCAGTGCCATGAATGTTTGACAGCCTGGACCAAAAGCGGCAAAAAATCTAAAGTGATCTTAAAGAACACTGGTAGATTCGAATAATTGACAGCAGTTGCTCTGGATAGGTATTGAGTACAGTTGCTCTGGATAGGTATTGAGTAAATATTTCATGAATAAAACGTGGTAGCTGAGTCTTAAATCGAAGGGAAAAGTCGACCACTAGTATATTCGGGGGAGCAGGGTTGGCGCAGTGGTGAGAGCACTCGCCTTCCACCAATGTGTCCCGGGTTCGATTCCCGGACTCGGTGTCATATGTGGGCTGAGTTTGTTGGTTCTGTACTCTGCTCCGAGAGGTTTTTCTCCGGGTACTCCGGTTTTCCCCTCTCCTCAAAAACCAACATTTATTTAATTTGATTTGATTTGAGATTTGTAATTAGAAGGCGAAGAGCCACCTTGTGGAAGTACTACTAATAAATCGTTTATTATTATTATATATTATATTATTAAACACGTGCGTTTGACAACATGACTCTACACACTCACCCCAAAAAGCGGCCCTTCATCTCGCTTTATCGCGGCAATCCACTGCGATCTTTGTGAGTGATTTGAGGGAAAGCTGAAAAACGATAAATTCTCGGCACTTTCGTTTCGCTTGTCGTTATTACAGCATACTACAGCAATGATCGTGGGTCATGATTGCGTGTATCTCCACTCAAACTGTAACGCAACCCTTCGCCAAGAACTTTATGCCCGTCCAGCCTCGCTTTGGTGCACCACACAGTCCAAGATGGCGGTGCGTGATGAGGGAGTATTGGCCGAGAAAATAAATCGACGCGTGTTAATTTCTTTATTAGACATTAAAGGTATGTTTTTCCACCTGAAGAAATCTTGTGATAAAATTAGTAAAATGGTATGATTATCTGATTAATTTTGAGTAAAATTAGAAAATTGGCCATAAATTAGCGACCAAATCCCAATTTGCCTTTGAAAAGCAGAATTAGCGAAAACTTTCACTGATTGTGTATCCACCTTTTTTGTCAAGTGTGATATCCAGAGGACAATTAAAATCACCAATGATTATAATTTCCACATTGCCAAAGTCATTGTCTCTTAACAACTTTGATAAAGTACGATAAAATTTGACAGATTCGAGCTCTGAAAGGTTTATCTTGGGAGAATTCGCAGCGGCCCTTACTAGTCTTCCTTTATCGGGGTGTCTTAAAAAATAGACATGGATTGGTCTTGGCTGTGGATAACTCGCGTTATCAGCACGTGGGCTGATTTTTGTACGATTCGCTCGTATGACTTCGATGTTTTGAGGGCCCATGTGCTCATGTGACAATATTATTCCTCTTCGACCTATTTTCCAAGTCTTCAATCTTTCTGCGAAAAGTATCTATGTCTGTGAGGCTGGCTTTTCTTGTGAGAGTGCTTTTAACTTCGGTTACTTCGTTGTTTAAGAATTGGTAACCATCTTTGAAGTCGCTAGCATTCGGCAGTTTTGACTTGTTTCTAAGCTCTCCAGCTTTCGCATGGCATTGAGCTTCGTCTCTTGTTTATCTTTGGCGGTGAACAAGTCGTCTATCTTCGCAAGTACTACGTCCACCTTGCCGGGCGTTTCAGTATCTGGCATTTTGGTTCGCTGTCTTGATTTCGACCTTGTCAGTCGACCGGACATTCGTTCTGTCAGTGAATGTACTGGAAAAAGCGAACACAATATCAAAGAAAAGCCGTTGACGAGGATTTTCTTGAAATTTTTAGAAGAGCGCTCGAATCTGCGTCCACTCCCTCCGGCGTCATCTCGTAACTCCCAATTGTCAACTTTAATCGTGTACTGTATCTGAAGCTTTCAGGGGTAACATTTCAGGATAGTACTACCAGTTGGGATAAGCATTTTGATGATTTGAGCTCTAAAAGTATGCAACGATCGACCAATCAATTTACACTAATGTTTCTTCCGGTCTTGGATCGTGTTGGAATCGCCTTTCTGAAAAAATTATAATTAGTGCAAGTTTGAAACGACAACTTTAAAAAGTGTAACGGAAGATTGCGTTTTTCTTTTAACTTTATTTATTTATTTTTATTTTCCATGTTATATTAATGCAGCATTTACGTTTCTTACAAAGGATAACGAAACATTACTCTACCTGAAATACAGATTTACCCATTTTTACACGGATTACATACAAATTAGGTCAAAATAGAAGACAGGTGATAAAGAAATTTGCCGCTTACATTAGATTTAAAGTTACAGCTGTAAAATTTTAGGGTTTCTATGTTATTGCAGGTTGACAATAGGATATTTATGCAAAGATCTTTTTTAAGGAAGAAGAATTGCCCATCTGAGACGAAAGTTTGATAAACACTTATACGCGACTGCAATCTACTGTTAAGTCTGAATTTTATCGGAAAATCG
The DNA here is from genome assembly GCA_016490735.1 of Pachyseris speciosa. Taxonomy (NCBI): domain Eukaryota; kingdom Metazoa; phylum Cnidaria; class Anthozoa; order Scleractinia; family Pachyseridae; genus Pachyseris; species Pachyseris speciosa. The sequence continues at coordinate 705,911 of JAEMWC010000333.1, read as the reverse complement.
TAGAAGGAAGCTCTGGAAGCTCCGTACGCCCTTGCCTTTGCTTGTACAACAGATGTGGTATTTTGCTATGAGTATATGAGTAGTTAAATGCCTGCCAGTGAAAAAAGATTTTTCGAAAAAACCGTTAAGTATAATACTTTGATTCAAAGAAAGCATTCCATGGGTCTTGAAATGTATTCCAGAAAGACTGCACTTCAGTGTGGAGAACAAACAAGTGGTTTATAATCTGTTTTTCATTTTTGCACAGAAAGCTAAAGTCACTTTCAGCTATTCCATCGCGGTGTGAATTAAATTGAGTGGGAAGAATGTTCTGTATAATTTTATACTGAAACATTAGGAGTTTGACTTCTTTTGTAATTTTAAACGAAAATTGGTATACCTTATCAAGGGTTTTTTCGGTAAAGCCATGTCTCAGAATTTTACTTCGCGAAGTTGGCGGCTTAAATGTAATTGTTAAGATTGTCAAGTAGATAAAACTTGTGGAGGAGTTTGTCCAGGGTTTTCGACAGCTTTATTATGATTCCGCTGGGTCATTTCCACAAGGATGGAATGGCTTCTACCAAACCCAAAAAGGTAGTAAAGACAAGGGAATGAAAACGTTCGCCGACTGGTTGAAATACTATAACAACTTGGATGTTGCCCAGGTCTGGAAGCATTGGATAAAATGTGGGTCTTCTACACTGAGAAAGGAATCGACATCTTGAAAGACGCAGTGTCGATCCCCAGGGTAAGCATACACTATCTCCTCCGCGGTGCAATCGAACGAGGGGCGGACCTTTGGACCCCAAGGAAAGAAGCTTTCGACATGTTGAAAGCGGCGGTGGTTGGTGGGCCAAGTATTGTTTTTACAGGGTACCACGAAGCACAAAAAACAAAATTCCGAGACCACCAATATCGAAACCCTCATCTCTGCCAGAAAATCCTCGGCTACGACGCCAACGCGTTGTATTTGTCGAAAATGGCCCAGGACATGCCTTGTGGTCCGGAAAAAGGTTCTCACTACAAAGAACCAGCAAGAGCCCCAGGGGGTTTCGTGTACAGACTTCGAAACAAAATTGGGTTCGGCATCGCAGAGATGGACATTGAGATTCCCGAACGTTTGTGGCCCAAATTCGAGGAGATGTGTCCATTCTTCCACAACACGGAAGTGTCGGCTGAAGCTGTTCCCCAACACATGTTTGACTATTTGGAGAGAACCGAAAGGGTTCGTGGGGATGGAAGGAAGTTGGTCGGCGCGCTTTCTGGAGAGAAGACACTCCTCTTCGCCCCCTTACTGCAGTGGTATATCGACCACGGCGCACAGGTAACAGCAGTGTATCGTACAATTAACTACAAACTTTTACTTGGTTCGTGGAAGAAGTGACAACAGCCAGGCGAACCGGCGACACCGACAAAAGCAGAGCGCTTCTCGCCGGCATGTTCAAACTGATGGGGAATAGCGCGTATGGGAAAATGATTGAGACAGTCGAATGGCAGACGAACGTGACCTACACGAAAGTCGAGAAGACTGTCGACCGGATAATGCGAAGTCCCTTCTTCGAGGATCTCGAGGAAATTGGCGATGCATACGAGATGGAAAAACGAAAGGCAAAAGTGACGATTGATCGTCCCTTTCAGATTGGAATCGCAGTGTACCAACTCGCAAAGCTGCAGATGCTGGAATTCTACTACGACTTTTTGGACAAGTACGTTGATCGCAAAAACTTCGAGTTGATGTAAATGGATACCGACAGTAACTATCTGGCAATATCGGGGGAAAAGCTGGAGGATGTCGTGCTTCCACACATGCGAGAGAAATTCGAGGCCGATAAAAAGAACTGGCTGGCGTGGGACAAGTGAAGCGGTCGGACGCCGGGGCTATTCAAACTCGAGTGTCTGGGAGAACGGATGATTGCGCTCTGTTCGAAGTGCTACTTCGTGGATGTCGACGGAAAGGACGCGAAGTTCTCCACAAAGGGAGTGTCGAAGCGGCAAAACGAAATACGGTGGGGGCTGTTCAAACATGCGCTCAAGGGGCACAAGGACATGGCGGAGAACACAGGCTTTCGAATGCACGGGGGGGAGATGGTTACATATCGTCAGAAGAAGCTGGGACTCTCTACCTACTACGACAAGCGACACGTGTTGCCCGACGGAATACACACGGAACTGATCGAGTACCACCTTTTAAACGAATAGATTCCAAGGGAATATGGAGAATTGCAGAATTCCCGCTTGCAGGCGAAGACGGGGGAAGACGAAAATCGTTGTTTGCACAAAATGCAGGTGCGAATTTCATGAAGCTTGATTGTCTTGTTTGCGAGAAGGACAAATTCACAAATTTGATTTTTCCTAGGAAAATTATTGTGATATGTATCACGAAATAGTCCCCACGAGTTATTATGAAAGAAAGAAATGGGTGAAGAATCTCATCCGGGGTTGATCGGAGGTAACTCTGTGTCTGGTGGAACAACCATCAATTCTTCCCGTACGAAACTGCGTTTTGGCCCGTCGTGCCCTTCCGTCTTAAGGCGGGAAATCCAATACATGACAGGTTGGTCTGGTTTTATCATCACCCGTTCCACGGTGAAAGTGGATCGGTGGCTCTTCGCACACCCCCTTCTAATTCCCCTGGTGCAAAAAGATAACGCACTTCGACACCGGTTGGAAGTCTTCTTTCTGCTTCCCCGACAGGTCTTCCGGAAGGAGCTGTGGCGGGCTCTGCGACCACCCTTCGTCGTTTTATCGCATCGACAGGTTTGGCGTCTATCAACCGCGTTGTTTGGTTCTTTTTCGCAGCAACAACCCGCGGAAGCCGCTGTACCCACGCCACAGACCGCTCCCCCTCGGGCAGTCGCATTTCCACTGCGTATTGGTGGCGAAACAACCCCTCCGCCAACGTTCGGTTCCACCGCTCCACAATTGCTTGGTCGCGGTGCACCTCGGGATGCCCACGTCGATGGCTGTACCATGCTTCGCCATCGTTTGTAAACAGCACCCATGAATTCTCGCCCAGGGTCGACTTGTAGCATCTTCGGCCATTGCAACGGCCCACGTTTGTACAATTTTTCGAAAGCCGCAGCAACCTCCACCGCGCTCTTTGTGGAGAGAGGCTCGGCCTCTTTGTATCTGCTCGCCACATCCACAAGAGTCAGCGCGTATTTCCCTGTCGTGCGGCATAAAAAGCAGGTCAGCTTGGTGTACCGCGTTGGGAATGGGCAGAAAGATTTCCCGAACAGCCTGTTTGTGCAACCATCTCTTCGCAACCGCTTCCGGGATTCTGGCTTTTTGCGCCAATTTTTTTGCCGCATCCCACCCTTCCAATATCCTTCTGGGCTGTAATAAATTCGCGAAAGCCGCCGTTCTTCCCTTTTCGAAGGAACGTTTGTCATTCATTTGCACATATATATCCGAAAGAAAAAGTCAGCTATGTTCGGAATCGGGATTGGAGAAGAAGAGAAACAAAAAGCTTGCCAGGCGTTTGCTGCTCTCAATCCATCCGCCCACGAAGAAAAAAGCGAATGGTGTTGCGAAGAGAAAATGGAGGAAAGACGGGAAGATTTCGAACTTGTTTGCCGAAAATGCGGGCTGGTGCATTTTCGGCAAACAAGTTCGAAATCTTCCCGTCTTTCCTCCATTTTCTCTTCGCAACACCATTCGCTTTTTTCTTCGTGGGCGGATGGATTGAGAGCAGCAAATGCCTGGCAAGCTTTTTGTTTCTCTTCTTCTCCAATCTCGATTCCGAACATAGCTGACTTTTTCAGTGCTTCACCCCCGCAGAGAAGAGTGGGGCTAGCAGCTAGTTGCGATTTCCCACAATCACCTTCGCAAAAACGTTTGTAAAAGCTTTTCGTAGCCCCAATGTTTCTTGTGGTAAAAAGCAAAGAGTCGCTTCAACATATCGACAGTGTCCTTCGGACGGGTCGGGTCGATGTGGTTGAAGTCAAAGATGTTGAGAGGGGAGGCCGCATTGTATATCTGCGTATACGCAAGGAAAAAATTTCAGAAGACAGTGTCGTAAGAAGAACCTTTTGGGTGCGCGGCGAGCATGGCCGCGCGAAGCTTTTCCCGCTCGTGCCACTTCGGTTTGGAAAAATTGCGCGTGCGCAGGTTGCAAGGACAAACCAGGCGACACTTGTCGCACCAGTCGCACCACGTATATGTGCAAAGAAAGCTGTCAATGTGTGCCGTGTCCATGGGATATTGAAACCGAAAAATTTTTACATGGAAACACCAACCTCAAGCCGTGTCATTTAAAACCAGCCCTTTCATTTTGAAAACCACCGAACTCGTGTTTGAGGGAATTCGGCGCCCTACAACCTGGACGTAAGACCGGGTTCCTCTTGTGAAACTATTTGTTTGACGCATAATTGACCCCCCCCCCCCGGTATTGTAAAAATTGAACTCAACTCTACACCGTGGAGACCACTGGTAAAGTTATATGTGACTGTGTACAACATTAACCCACCAAATGGAATTGGGAAGCCTATTGAGATACGTTCCCATCCACGAGATTGAGGGTTGTAAGAACGCGGGTTTGTGTAAATTGGACTTACTATTCGGTGAACAACACCTGGCAAAAGCGCTGGTTTCAAAAAGCGAACGACTCCGCTCCGAAATTCGAAAAGCGGGGTACCCCCATCCATTATTTATTTCCCGTTTAAATCCAAATTTTTGCGCCACAAAATGTTGCCACTTTTGAACGACAAAACTTCATGAATTCCATGCCCATTCAAATCCAATTCGTCGTGCATTTTCAACCGGCCATAATCATCAAATTCTAACCCACCTCATTTTTTCCGACCACGTTGTACCCATTGGTATTGAAATTGTCATGAAGGCTGATTCTTCCAGTCGAGGCGTCGAAAGAAAGGCCTCCTTGCTTGTTGTTCATCAACCTGTGTCCCAACAAATCCAAATCAGTTTATAATTCCATTCGCCCATCTTTTATAACGAAAACCCGGTCATACACCGTGGAAGAAACGTTTGTGATTGTGCCATTGACACCGTAGACGATCATGTGGCCAGTGGGGTCAGGGTGCGCGGTTTTCCCATGCAGATTAAGGTAAAGGTACTAGCGTTGACCGAATTGCCGTTTGTTGAAGTGCAACACAGGTTTGATGTAGCCGGCTGTCGACGAGGTGGGTTGAAAAGTTTTCGATGTCTGTCTCCCGAAGGACAGGGTGTCTGCATTTGCAAAGACACTGACGTTTCTCATTTCTGGGAGGTAAAACTCAACAACAAAAGCGTAATAACCTTTTGGAAGTCTGTAAAGATTAAAACTGATTCGGGAACGATATTGTTCGGTTCCATCTTTGTCGTCAACAAGTGTGAATTGGTAAGCGTTTTTGTTCGTTGGGTGTGGAGATTTTGGGAACCTCTGAATTCCTTTGACTTGGATGTTGTTTTCACTTGACGATTCATTGACATCATCCATCAGATATTTGAACGAGTTGGCTTGCGGGCCGGAATAGTCAATGTGAGTCTCGTCGACATATTTTTTGTTGGTCCCATCCCCAGATCTTATGGGGTCTTTCACGTTCGCAATTTCATTGTTTTGCATGTCGATTGCCCCCGCCATTTGCCCGCCCACAAGTTTGAGAAAAGGCGCTTGATCGACATAAATTTTGTTTGCAACATCTTTGTCGGCTGCTGGTGCTCCGACATTTTCGATTTTGTGGTTGACCATATCCAGATCCCCATACATCGCACTCGAACTATCTCTTTTCACAAAATACTCATCCACATATTCTTTGTTCACCGCGTCCTTGAGGTTGAAGGGGGGCGCAAGATTCTCGATTGCGTTGTCGTTCATGTTCAAGTCTTTTTGCGCGATCGCGATTGGTTCGCAGTCCCTCATCCACGTATTTTTTGTTGACGGCGTTTTCAGCGGGGGTGCTGGAATCAACGTCTTTCAAATCCTCAATGGCATACCCAGCCATATTCATATCACCCAGCGCCGGGTCGCTTCCGTTCCGTTTCAAACAAAGTGCGATTTCAGAGTCGACATAGCTTTTATTCGTGGCATCGAGGTCGTTCACAGCGTAAATCATGTTGGTAACAAGGTTTCGCCCCATGTCAATGTTCCCCGTTAACGGAGTGCTTTCGTCGAGTTTGGCAAACGTGGATGTGGCATAGCTTTCATTGACCGCGTCAAGAGGACCAGCCGGCGGGCCCAGATTCTCAATTGGGTGTCCGCCCAAATCAAGGGGGCCGGTCATTGGGGCGCTTCCATCGAGAGGCAGAAAGGCCCCCGTCGCCACCGTCGTTCGGGGGTGTCTGTCAACCCCAGGCCTTTTTGCAAACCACCCCATATACATTTTGAAATAATTTGTCACCCAGGCAACTCGAAACCGTAAATGAGAGACAAGAGAGGCTGCTGGAAGACGAAGGCGAAACGTAAACTGCACTGACAGTGAAAGTTTCATCGGCGCCGACGGCTTGAGGGAGGGGGGAATCCACCTTTCCCTTCGCGCCAGTCAACCTTGTCGTGAGATTTTCCCACTTGTATTCCGTCAAAAGCATTAGTTGTGTTCTTGCTGGAAGGGCGGGTGTTATTTCGTACCACACAAAGGTTGGTTTCGCCTGGCCAGGAATCAGCGCCCTGGGTGATCCACTGATAAAGGTGCCGCTCGATCTCGTTGTGTTGTCTGGAAAAACAACCGAACCCATCAGATGAAAAAATGTTGGGGTGGTGGATGTTTGCGCATCCGCACGGGTCACAGGATGTCTCGTTGCTCCAGGTTTTTTTTTGCAAACCACCCCTTTATATTGTTTCATCGAAATTTTTCTTTTCCACGACGGTGTTTTTCGGGTAGCCTAGCCTTCCTTCTCCTGCGCCTCGTGTTTCGTTAACCGCTTCCATGTCGCCGCTATATATTCTCATCAAAATTTTTCTTCATCAACTTTCGCGATTTGTCGAAGTAATAGAAGGAAAACTTCTTGTCGGTGGCGCGGTCCAGCAGGTCGTGGGGAACCCCCAGCTTGTCGGCGATTCGTTTATTCTCCCTCGGGAGAAAGTTGAAAAGACAGAAATGACTGCAGTTGTCTCGGATGTTTTTGGGGACCTTGTAATAAGTTTGGGTGAGATAAATGACACTGCAGTTCCTGTGCCGCCCGTTGATGAAATAGTTGATGTCGTTTTGGTTCTTTTCACAAACCAAGTCGTCGAACACGACGATTATTTGATTGTCAGGCATTCCCACCTCGGGGTGGGGAAGTTCCTCCAGCGGGATGATTTCGTCGCCTGGCGCCTCGATGACCTCGTACCCCACCTCAGGGTCGATATTGTCGGAAAAGTCGCGCAAGAGCGCTTGATATTTGTGTTGGTGGAGGTTCTTCGAAAAAAGAAAGACCTCGTCGTACTCCAGCAGCTCTGCATCAGGATGTTCGGCTTGCCTGAATTGCTTGGCCCTCAGATTAGCATCCTGAAAATGTCATCAATCATGGAGGGGTGCCCCTGCCGGAAACCATTTGTGGTGGCGGCCTCGGGATCATAATTTGGAATTCTCATTTTTTGTCTCTTTATATATTGATGTCTTTGAAAAAGTGGCGACAAAAGGCAGAGGCCGAGGCGGAAGTTGAAAAACAAAAGCAGGAGATCCGCCAGAAATTCAAAAGGAAAAGGGTATCGAATCAAGTTGGTCAGATCGAGGCTGAAAAGCTTTCGAAACTGGTCACCAAAGGTTGGACCGAGATTTGCAAGCTTCCGCAGAAGAGGCCGAGGCGGGAGGTCCCTATTACGCAATGGATGAATTGGACCGAATCAACCCGTTTGATTGGGATGATTTCAGCCCATAGGTTGAAACACCACCACCATTACCACCACCATCACCCCCACCAACACCACCATCATCACCAGTTAATGATGATGATGAAGCTTCCCTCCCTCCACCACCACGCCAAGCGTGGGATAAACCAGAGGTGCCCAGCCTGCTCGAAAGAACCAGCGAATCTACCCAATTACAAACGATCAACCGGCTACTCACCCAGTTCGCGGACGACCCCAACTACAGAGTGAAAAGTAAAACGTCCCCATTCCACGGGTTTTCGATGACGGATCTTGAAAGGCACAACGATGAGATAATGGCCCGCCGAGAAGGGGGGCGGCCTGCGCCAAGGCAGGAGAGGGTTTCCCCACAACAACTGCAAGCGGGAAAAAGGGGTTTGAAACGAACCCCGCTGAAAGAAACAAAACCCCTTCCCCCCACAGATTGGGAACGGGCTATTTTGGAACGACGGGCCCCGATTGAAGGGTTGGAGGAGGGAGGAGATGAATACGATGGACAAGAATGGGAAATGGAGGGCAGCCAGTTTGACCTCTCCCCTCAAAGCAAGAAATTGGAGATTCGTGACAAAATGATCCACCAACAGTATGTGAGCCTCCGTTCGATGCGGGCCGACAACTCTTCAACGAAGCTCCGTAAACACGTTTATACTCTGCTCGACAAGCTCCTCCAACTTGGTGGCATCAACGACTTTCAGGCCCACAAAATTTTCAACGATTACATACGGAGGTGAAATCTACCACCTGCTGCTCGACTCGAGCCTTGCGAGGCTGCAGCACGATGGCGCCAACCAAAAGTCACGCGACTTCACGATAACATTCAACCCACCCATTGTTCTCGACAACACAAAAAACTACGAAGCGGCGCTTGACGAGCTTATCACCATGAGCTATTCCTGGTACAACGTTGCGGTCGAATACAACAACAACACTCTCAAGTGGCGGAAAGTAGGTGAGGCTTGGAAAACCCTGACCGTTTCCGATGGGATGTATCATTATACAGATCTCAACCGCTTCTTGCAAACGCAGAGTGGTTTCGTCGACCCCGCCGCGGCGGAAAAGAAACACATCTTCAACTTGTACTTTGATTACGCAATCACCCGCTTTGTGATTGGTGTGGTCACGGGCTACGAGCTTGACCTCTCAACTGGGGATTTTGGGAAACTGTTGGGTTTCAACAAAAAAGTCCTGACTAGGGCTACAACCTTCAAGGGCGACAGCATCCCCGACATCACGAGGAGTGTTGACTGGGTGTTCCTGCATTGCGACCTCATCACGCGGCGGGCCAACGATGTGACGAGCGATGTTTTGTTCTCCTTTTCGACGGCCAACCTTGAGGTGAGCTACCCTTTCACAAAAGAGCCCCTCCGTCCGAAATTTCACCCGGTGAATAAAACTAACATAGAAAAATTTGTGTTACTGATGGGAGGAACAACATTCTCAATCTCAACCACGCCGATGTTGCTTTGACTCTCATGGTCAAGGAAATTTCTTTGTAAGGTATATGAACCGACCAAGTGAGTGGGCAAGATTTTACGATAACGACGCTGGCCGCTTCCGCTTCAAGCACAAAGGCTCCGGTGTCGTGCGGTGTACACTCGTGGCAATTGGGAAGCGCCTCGCGAAAGCGGCCGCCCCCCTCGCAAAGAGAACCGCCTCCAAGGCCGCCGAAAAGGAAGCCGAAAAGGCAAGCCAGGCTCTCGTTGAGCGAGGAGGTAAAAAGATACGCCAACTGTTGCGAAACCGCACAGCAAAGCAGAAAAAACCGCGGCATACCGCGATGGGTTCAATGGTCAAACTCAGTCAAATCTTGGCCAACCAACTTTGATTTTTTTTTGTTTTGTATACGCCACAATGTTTCGAGCGCCACGCATGCTTGAAAGGGTCGACTACCAGCGGTCTCGCCTGGACAATGCACTGATCCAACCCGCGAACGGGCAGTCACAAGTCAAAACCGGGCTCAAGTTTTATCCGATCGCGATGTTATATACGATTTTTACAAGGCTTATTTCCGTGTGGAATACCAGTTGCAGAAAAAGGCCGACGGGACCTTTGTGGCCGCAGATGTGGCCTCGGCACCAATCAACGGCGCCTTCTCTCCCATGAAAAGACTGACTGTGAAGGCGAACTCGAAGCCACTCTATGAGGGCAACGATGTGAACAAAATAATCTTTGTGAAAGACATGTTGCAGTACGCTGAAGACTATTCCAGCACTGTGGCGAAAGATGAATTCTGGTATCTCGACAATAATGACTCAACCGTTCCAGGGGCCACTGCCACCAATCTCGGCATGCATTCAAGGGCACTCCTTTCACAAGGAGACCCCATCAGAACAGTCATACCTGAAAACAGTGATACCTCTCAAGCGATTTTCTATCTTCGAGGAGTTGGAGGACAAGCTCCTCCCCCCACTGCAACTTGAATTCGAAATTGAGCTGCAAAGCGACGAAAATATGATATTTGGGGGTGCCGCCTCGGCAAACCATCGAGTTGTGGTGAAACTCTTCGAGATATGGGTGCCAAAAATGACCTTCTCAGCTGAGGGACAGAAACTGGTCAATGAAAACTTCCTCAAACCCACATTTTGGCACTATCTGAAAGAAACTTTGCACGTGAGCACGGGTCGGACAGACATCTCGTCGCAGTGGCCAATAACCGCGGGGGTCAAAAATGCAAAGCATGTGTTCGTGTTCTTCCAGAAAGCCACCGCGGACGCGACAACAACGAATCCCTATTTCTTTCATACCTTCAACCTTGATGGAGGGGCAAAGTTTTCAACATTCCGCCTGCAATATGGCTGGACCGTTTACCCTGAAAATGACTACGAGGGGGAAGACCAAGCGCGGATACGCCGGGATCTTGTGGAATTCAGCTACAGAAGGGATGACTATAACACAGGAACTCAACTGAATGTCGCCAACTACGAAACTCTTTATCCCCTCATTTATTTCGATCTCTGGGCTGCAAAAGAAAGTATGATTGGGGATTCAAAGCAGTTCGTTTTTCACTATCGATTGAATCAGGCTACCACGGCAGATTACAAAATATACGTCATCGTCTTGAATGAAGAAGAAATCGTCTTGGATGTGGTTGGAAATGAGTTGGTCAGGGTTTGAGCTTCCTGCCTTGCAGGAAATTTCTTCTTTGATATAAGATGCCAACTGTGTATGATCCGTTCAAAGTCGCTTGGTCTGAGGACCAAAGGCACAGTCACGCGAAGGCGGTGAAAGAAAGGGCGGCTGTGACTCTGCGTGTCAAGCCGGCACAAATTGGAAATGGTGACAGCCTTCCGTTGACCACCACACAAATAAGCCACCTGAAAAAGGCCTCCAGCGCCGGCCGCGGTGCGGATATCACATTCAGTAAGACACAAATATGGTGGGAGCAGGAATGGCGTAGTGGTGAGAGCACTCGCCTTCCACCAATGTGGCACCGGGTTCGATTCCCGGTGGTGACGCCATAAGTGGGCTGAGTTTGCGTTGGTTCTCGACCCTGCTCCGAGGGTTTTTCTCCGGGTACTCCGATTTTCCTCCCTCAGCAAAAACCAACATACGGCTTATTCGAGCTGGCTGTATGCTGTGCTCCAAGGTCATACATGGACCGTATAGCGGCTGCCAGAGGCGCCTTGTATATGCTTTCGGTTCGACCTTTGAGCTGCGTCCTTGCTGTACTTTGCGAGGATGATTAGCACAGACAGTTATTATTATTATTATTATTATTATTATTATTATTATTATTATTATACAAATAGGACAAACAAAAAAGCTGCTCGGTGGCAACCTTTTTTCTGGTGCCCGGGCTCTCGCCCCTGCTGTTGGGAAGACTTTGGGGATGGCCGGTCTCAGCTTCGGTGTGGAGAAACTTTTGAAAAAGATTTTCGGTGGCAATGTTGGACCCCAAGAGGTGCAGTTGTACAAACCTGTGCAAATGATGCACCCCGCGCAGAAATTGGCTCTTGAAAAGTATCTTGTTGGTCAGGATATGGTTGGTGGTGGGGCCACGCAACATGGAGGCTTTCTTGGAATGTTGGCTTCCATCGGCATTCCTTTGGTAATAAGCCTCGTAAAGAAGGTGTTGGTTCGTGGGATGCAGGTGAGCCGGGCGCGGTCAAGAAGGTCTGCACCCCCCTCGTCTTCCTGGGCCACCCACAGGGAGAGGAATGCAAATGCGCCCTCCTCCGGTCTTCGGAAGGTGGGGAGATTGGGAACGCCCGTTGTTTGGGCGGGGAAAAAAAGATAAAGTTCAAGGATGTGCCGCTTTCCAATGTTGACTTGGTGAAATGGTGTGAATATCTTGACATCTCACTCAAAGACGTCTTCTCACGTAACGAAGCCAAACCTCTCCATCATTCACCCTGCATCATCAACCTGGATGATTTCGGAAGTTTGGGCACACGTTGCGTTTGCTGTTGGGATGGTCCTGAGTATTTCGATTCTTTTGGTCTTCCTCCCCCAGATGAGTGGGGAACAGGAAATGCGAAAGTCGGGGCACAAAACGTTTCTTCGGAATGACAACCAAATCCAGTTGGGTTGGAAGTGTGAGGTGTGGTTACTACTATCTGCTTTTCCTCAATGAACGCAACAAAGGCACATGTCGCGTTGTCACGCTATTTCCGGACATGTCTAGCTAACAAGTAATGATTAATCTTGTGATCTGTTCAGTGACGCCCCCAAAAATGTTAGCGTAACCGGAGAATGTTGAGTTGTAGTCGGAGAAAGTACGAAGCTAACCACGGAGTTTGTATCGGAGTAGGAGTATTTACTGGTTTCTTGTCAGTTCAGCTTGCGCAATCGCTAGTAGAAGGACAACGCAAGTTGCATTCGTTTTGTTATTGTTTTGTTTTCGCCTTATTTTAATCGTGCGCTTGATTGTTGTGATTTTAGTTTTTCCACCGCGTGATATGAGGGCAAGTTTAAACAAACAAGAATAGTAATTGTGAGAATCGTGGCATTGGTTAAAGCGGCGTGACCAGCTCACCAAGTTGGGATCGCGACAGTGGAAAAAGTTACCGTTCTGCTGACGAAGTAAACGAGGTAAGCAGTATCTAAACAGTTATCGCCGCCGAAAGAGAAAACGCATCGAGCATGGAGCGGCGAGGAGAATACAAACAATCAGCAGGAGAATTTGACCTCCCGGACGCCGATCTACCGGAGAAAAGGGACCGCAAAATGACCCAAAAGGGCCTAGAGTATACAGTAGAAGACAAACGAAGGAAAGCCCAGAATTTAGAGAAAAAAATGTGGCTCGTAGTTCGAGCTACAGAGGGCAGAGGCTTTAAATTCTGTACGAGCAACATGATGCACGAGCTGACGACCGAAACGCAGGAATTCCAGTTAATTACAAACAAGCTCGCTAATCTATATAGTCAAGAAGTGCATGGATTATTCAAAGGAGAAGCCACTCTGATCTCAGAGAAATCAAGCTTACGTTATGCATTAGAACTATTAGATCTAATAAAGAACGCTAAGAAATCTGACAAATTGTCGGATACGGCCTCTGTTAAGTCTCGTAATTCGCATCGCAGCAGTTCATCGCTCGCATCAACGTCATCCAGCGTGATAAAAATAAGGGCTGCAGCAGAAGCCGCCGCAGCCAAAGAGCAGCCTGATTACGAGCGCTTAATAACAGAAAAGGAGAACGAAATGAAGCAACGCGAAGCGGAGGAAGAGAAACGTCGGCGACAGGCGCGCGCACAGTACGAAAGAGACGTCGCCATCATGTCTGCAAATAAACGGGTTGCCGTAGCAAACGCGAAGTTGAAAGAAATCCAGGAGTCGATAGTTGAAGGGGAATTAGGCGATCCTTCAACTTTCCCTGACATGGACATTACGGAATGTCAAGAGAGTACCGTAGCATGGGTTAACACCAGTTTCCCCATTAGGGACAATGTCACGCCACCCCCAAGTCACCCAAGGTACACCCCCGAGGACGGACACACCCTTGGGCATAGACACACCCATAAGGATAGGCACACCCCAAGCAATGGAAACACCCCTAAGGAGAGAATCACTGCCATAAAGGGACAAACCCCTACTGAAATCCCTGAAACGACGGTCGATCACGTGAACACGCAGCAAGAGGTCTATCCGAACCAATAGGGGGTCCGGAACAGTCTACCCCAGCGCAGCATGCACCTAGCTACTATCCCCCTCCTGGACTCTTGACCTCCAGTGGATTGTATACAAGTGTCCCCCTAGAAACGTTCACCGCCTCTAATCGACAACTCGTAGCGACGCTAGCGAAGCAGAACCTTCCGAAATGCCACCCTGGTGTGTTTAAAGGAGACGTCGCTATGTTCCACTCATGGAAAAGATCGTTTAAGGCGATGATGAGAGATGCGGACATTGCTCCCGAACAGGAGCTCAACTACCTGAGAAGCTTCACAAGCGGCAGCCCTCAGGAGTTAGTGGACAATTTCCGGAAACGACAGGGAGACAGCCCTGCCACTACACTAAGAGACCTATGGGCGGAGTTGGGAAGGCGTTTTGGCAATCCAGCGGCGCTCACACAGGCCCTAATCGAACGGCTGTGCACTGCTGCCAACTTCAGTGACAAAGATAACGCCAAGCTTCAAAAACTAGCGGACTTGTGTGCTGATGTAGACTGCCAAATGACTCATCTACCTGGATTAGCCTGCCTCAATTACCCTATCGCAATACGCCTGGTAGTAGAGAGGCTCCGGCCTACCTACGTAATAAGTGGGATAAGGAAATAGTCCACTACGGTAGGAAGCACGATTCTCGAATTCTCCGCAATGATCCAGAGTCAAGGAAAGAAGAGGAATCATCCTAACGTTTCTGCTGGAGTCACTACAACAAACTTTAACGGCCAAACTCTTAATCGCCATCGCGAGGAGAGCAAAGGGAAACCGCCCTCCAAACCTGGACCCGAGATCGGACGAAGTCTAAAGACCAGTGCAGCGCCGGCCAGTAGTGGAGTCCCAACAAAGGAGACTACAATGTCTCTTAAAAAGAAACATTGCATATTACATAACACGCCTGGTCACGACATCTCATCATCTCATGACGGTCAGGGAGAGAGAAGAGTGGATCTTCCAAGAGAGACTGTGTTACCGCTGCTTCTCGCCGAATCACATAGCCAGTGCTTGTAAGGAGAGTATCAAGTGCAGTATCTGCGGAAGTGAGCGACACCCAGACCTCCTTCACCTGAGCAGGGAAGACAAGAAGGGGAAAGCACCCAAAGAAAGAGAACCGCCCTAACGCGTGGAAACTCCAGAAAAGTCAGAAAACGTGAACCCCAAATGCAAAGGCAGCCGAGGTGGACTCTCATGCAGCAAGATCGTACTGGTTGACATCTACAACGAAGACCGTCCCGACGACGTACATCGAGTTTATGCAATCGTTGATGATCAAAGCAATGCATCGTTAATTACACCAGATTTAGCAGACAAGCTGAACGCTAAAGGTCCTGAGTGGAAGTACTACCTTTCAACCTGCGGAGGAGAAAAGGAGGCCAGATATGGACGTAGAGTTACAGGAGTAATCGTAAAGTCGGTGCATGGGAGAACATCGAAACTGCCCACCCTCATAGAGTGCGATGGAGTCCCGCAAGACAAAGAGGAGATACCAACCCCTGAGATCGCGATGCAGTATCCTCATCTGAGCAGTATTGCTGACGAGATTTCACCCCTCGACAGCGAGGCAAAGGTCCAGCTCCTAATAGGCAGAGATGCACCCAACCTCCTGAAAGTGAGAGCGTTCAAAAACGGCCCCAAGGGATCACCGTGGGCTCAGAAGCTGGTGTTGGGATGGACCATTTCAGGCCAAGCCTGCCTAGACCTAGACCTAGACAGCGATGACGCAGTGGCCAAAGAGTTTAATGAATTCTTTAACTCTATCGGTCAAAACACAGTTGAAAAAATTTACTCGTTGGCAAATGAATGCAGCTACGACCTCACACAATCATCTTTTGTGCCAAGGTGCTCCCTCCCTTCACAACAATTTTCATTTAGACCCGTCTATTGTGACGAAGTCCAAAAGGTAATTACATTAATGCCAAGTGACAAAGCCCCGGGGATTGACAAAATTAGCATTCGAATGATCAAGCATAGCCTTCCTGCCATTTTGCCGTCCGCGACGTCCATAATTAACCAGTCCCTCGCAAGTAATACCTTTCCAATTGAGTGGAAAACAGCTGAAGTGATCCCCGTGTTGAAAGAAGGCGATCACGAAAAGCCAAATAACTACCGCCCTATATCTCTGTTACCTGTTCTTTCAAAACTATGTGAGCGTATCGCTTTAAATCAACTTATGCCCTACTTGGTAGAGAACGATCGTCTCTCCACCCATCAAAGTGGTAATAAAAAGTGGCATTCCACCGAGACTTCACTGATCTACACTTCTGATCGCATTCTCACCGCAATTGACCAAAAGAAAACATCAGCTGTAGTTCTCCTTGATATGAGCAAGGCATTCGACAGCGTCAACCACGATATTCTGCTTAAAAAATTACAAGATATTGGCTTGTCACCCTCTGCCATCCTGTGGTTCAAGAGCTACTTGTCAAACAGGTACCAAACTGTGCGTATAAATACTGCTCTTTCTGAACCCCTGCTAATGAGGTATGGTGTTCCCCAAGGAAGCATCCTCGGTCCTTTGCTCTTCACGGCCTACACCAATGACTTGCCATCAATCCCACAACACTGTTCTACGGACTGCTACGTTGATGACACTAAATTGCTTATGTCATTCCAAGTGCAGGACTGTCAACCGACTATGGCCGCGATGAACGATGATTTTATTAAACTACGTAACTGGTGTTTTAATAATAGGCTACTCCTTGTGGGATTGATGGCAAGTCATTGGTGTAAGCCGTGAAGAGCAAAGGACCGAGGATGCTTCCTTGGGGAACACCGTACCTTACCCGGACAAGACTAAACTGATTGTATATGGAAGTCGGCAAATGATATCGAAACTTCAGGATTTTCGCCTTACCCTCTTGGGTAAAGATCTTTTACCCGTCGACTCTGTTAAGGACCTGGGTGTAGTGTTTGATAGTAAACTCTCATTCAACGACCACATAATTAAAAGAGCATCATCTTGTATGTCTGCCCTAGGGCAAATTAGCCGAGTTAAACATATATTTAGAAAAGACATACTTGTTACAATAATTAATTCTCTCGTGTTTAATAAGTTATATTACTGCTCGTCCGTCTGGTCGAATACTTCTGCCAGTAATATACGCAAACTACAAGGAGTACAGAATTTCGCTGCTCGCATAGTTTCTGGGACAAGGAAGTTTGATCACGTATCTCCAGCCCTGAAAGAGCTGAGATGGATACCAGTTAAGTCCTACCTGTATCTAAGAGACGCCATCTTGGCCTTGACAGGTCAGGTACCAAACTACCTTCTTTCAAATTTTATCTCTAGAGGGAATATCAGTGGTCGGACGACCAGATCATCTTCCCAGCTTAATATACCGCCTTTTAAAACCAAGTCGGGACAGAGATCTTTTTATTATAGAACTGTAACATTGTGGAATGCGTTAAAAACCCACTTTAAATTAAGCGAATCTCTTATCATTTTTAAACGTAAAATGAAAGCCTTCCTTTTAAATCAATTTTTAATGTCATAAATTTATATGTAAATAGTTTTTAATGCCATAAATTTATATGTGAATAGTTTCTTAATAGTTTATTGATAATCAATTTGTGATACTTTTTTTTTATTACCTGTACTATTAATACTTGTCTCTGAAAGGCCCCCATGGGGAGTTGACAATAAATTTGTATTGTATTGTCTTGTACCTTACAGACGGACCTATCCATGTCCGCGCGAGGAGGACCTGTGTTGTTCACGGAGGCTACTGCATAAGAGGAACAAACACAGAGGCAGAATTCGAGGTGATCCGGTGCCCCAGTAAGCTCGAACTCAGAGAAAGTTACAGTGAGCACAGCGAAGTTGCCTCGGCCAAAGAAGACGTGTACCGCGCAACTGGCAGTGACAATGACGTAGGCCTATCAATTGAAGATCGAAGATTCATTGAAATAATGGAAAAAGGCATCCATAAGAACTCACAAGGAAACTGGGAAATGCCTCTCCCATTCCGTGCACGCAACGTGTCCATGCCGAACAACAGGAGTTACGCAGTCAAGCGTTTAAATGGCCTGCTCAGAACATTAAAGTGCAAACGTCAGATGGAGAAGGACTATGCAGTGAAAACGTAAAGCTTGTGGGATGTGGCTGGAGTGACAATGATATACCTCAGAAATTAATGTGATTTGGTAAGCTGAAGCCACTCTAAAGGCACTAAGGCCACATGGTAGCGGGCATTACCCCTTAAATCTACCAAAGCAAAGATTGAGCCCAAGCATTAGCAGCCATGGACAGCTGTTTCGGCCTTGTTAGGCCTCATCAGCATGGCATAGCTAATGCTCAGGCTCAAGTACCCACATATCCCTAAAACAAGCAGTGAAAACGTAAAGCTTGTGGGATGTGGCTGGAGTGACAATGATATACCTCACAAATTAATGTGATTTTTTTGTTTTATGGATATGTGGGTACTTGAGCCTGAGCATTAGCTATGCCATGCTGATGAGGCCTAACAAGGCCGAAACAGCTGTCCATGGCTGCTAATGCTTGGGCTCAATCTTTGCTTTGGTAGATTTAAGGGGTAATGCCCGCTACCATGTGGCCTTAGTGCCTTTAGAGTGGCTTCAGCTTACCAAATCACATTAATTTGTGAGGTATATCATTGTCACTCCAGCCACATGCCACAAGCTTTACGTTTTCACTGCTTGTTTTATGGATATGTGGGTACTTGAGCCTGAGCATTAGCTATGCCATGCTGATGAGGCCTAACAAGGCCGAAACAGCTGTCCATGGCTGCTAATGCTTGGGCTCAATCTTTGCTTTGGTAGATTTAAGGGGTAATGCCCGCTACCATGTGGCCTTAGTGCCTTTAGAGTGGCTTCAGCTTACCAAATCACATTAATTTGTGAGGTATATCGTTGTCACTCCAGCCACATGCCACAAGCTTTACGTTTTCACTGCTTGTTTTATGGATATGTGGGTACTTGAGCCTGAGCATTAGCTTTGCCATGCTGATGAGGCCTAACAAGGCCGAAACAGCTGTCCATGGCTGCTAATGCTTGGGCTCAATCTTTGCTTTGGTAGATTTAAGGGGTAATGCCCGCTACCATGTGGCCTTAGTGCCTTTAGAGTGGCTTCAGCTTACCAAATCACATTAATTTGTGAGGTATATCATTGTCACTCCAGCCACATGCCACAAGCTTTACATTTTCACTGCTTGTTTTATGGATATGTGGGTACTTGAGCCTGAGCATTAGCTATGCCATGCTGATGAGGCCTAACAAGGCCGAAACAGCTGTCCATGGCTGCTAATGCTTGGGCTCAATCTTTGCTTTGGTAGATTTAAGGGGTAATGCCCGCTACCATGTGGCCTTAGTGCCTTTAGAGTGGCTTCGGCTTACCAAATCACATTAATTTGTGAGGTATATCATGGAGAAGGACTATGTCGACTTCATGGCAAAGGTCCTCGATAAAGGTCATGCAGTCCCGGTACCCCCAGAAGAAATCTCGCCCCGCGAAAGTTCTGGGCGAGTATGGTACCCTACCGCATTTCGGAGTATACCACCCGAAGAAACCAGAGCAAATACGGGTGGTATTCGATTCTTCAGCCGAGTATCAAGGGGTATCACTCAATAGAGAACTGTTGACAGGCCTAGACTTCATGAATAGCCTAGTTGGAGTACTATTTCGTTTCCGCCGCGAGGACATTGTGTGAAGTGGAGTAGATGTTTCATTCCTTCTACGTAGACCCGAAACACAGGAACTTTCTACGTTTCTTGTGGTTTAAGGATAATGACCCTGCACAGGACATCATAGAGTACAGAATGACTGTTCACCTGTTCGGGAACGGACCGAGTCCTGCAGTAGCTACATACGGCCTGAGGAGAACAGTCGAAAACGGCGAGGAGTTGGAGCCTGGAGTAAAGGAGTTCGTGAAAAGAAACTTCTACGTGGACGATGGTCTAGTCTCGAAACCAGCTGCAGAAGAGACCGTCAAACTAGTCAGAGACGCGCAAGCTGCCCTTGCCACCGCAAACCTTAGACTTCACAAAGTAGTGTCGAACTCTGTGACAGTAATGAAGGCCTTCCCCACAGAGGATCTTGCTAAGGATGTTCGCAGCTTGGACTTGCGCCATGACGAGTTGCCGGCACAGCGTTCACTTGGTGTCTTTTGGGACCTGGAAAGGGATGTGTTCACTTACAAGGTATCAGTGCCTGACAGACCATTCACTCGACGCGGAGTTCTTTCGTTGGTGAACTCAATCTACGACCCCCTCGGTCTAGCCGCCCCAGTCTTGCTGGAGGGTAGATTACTGCTCCAAGAACTAGTCGCCACGGGCAAGGAGACAACCGCCGCTGCACCTCTAGGATGGGGCGATCCCCTTCCAGACAAACTCAGAAACCACTGTGCAACGGTGCTATCACCCTAGAGAGTTTGGGCCAGTCACTAGAGCCGAGATCCATGCGTTTTCAGATGCAAGTGAGCGAGCAATCGGAGCAGCCGTGTACCTCCGCTCATTCAATGCCAAGAATGAAGTAGCCGTATCACTCGTGTTCGGTCAAGCGAAAGTAGCCCCAATCAATCCTGTCAGCATCCCGCGACTAGAGTTTTGTGGAGCCGTATTGGCTGTCCAAGCTGTGGACAAAATAGTGAAGGAGTTAGACATGGCGATATCGGAGGTGGTGTTCTATACAGATTCGAAGATCGTCCTCGGCTACATCTGTAACGAGAGTAGAAGATTCTCTGTTTACGTAGCAAATCGCGTGGAAACCATTCGCAAGATTTCCACACCAGACCAGTGGAGGTACGTGGAGAGCAGCAACAACCCTGCCGATCGAGCTACGCGCGGCCTTCAGGCGAAAGACCTAACGGAGTCAGAGTGGCTGAACGCTCCGGCTTTTTTGAGAAACGTAACTGACGACACATCTATACTTGAACCAGTTCAAGCGACCATCAGCCCAGATGATCCGGCGGTGCGCAATGAGGCGAAGTCTCATGCGACCAGCGTCAGCCACAGGAGTCCCGTACACTTCGCGAAGACGTTTTCAAAAGGTTCTCCTCCTAGCAGTCCCTAAGGCGTGCCATTGCTGTCCTCATAACGAAGACAAGGCTGTACAAGCAGAGGAACATAGTAGGCAAGGCACCGCAGCACGAACCTGATCAACGCCTAGCTCCCGAAGTGCTCAGTCTAGCAAGCGAAATCATCATCAAGGCTGCCCAGCATGAGGCCTTCAAAGAGGAGTTCGACGCCATCGCAAGCGTTACCACTCCAAACAGCGATGACCGCAACGGTGTCAAAGCGAGAAAGAGGACACTAAAGAAGTCCCATTTGTACCGGCTAGACACCTACGTCGATGATGCAGGCATACTGAGAGTCGGCGGTCGCCTTCGCTAGTCCAACCTTAGTCCAAAGGAGAAGCATCCGGTGCTTCTTCCAAAGGGGCACCACGTATCGAAGCTCATCTTAAACCACTACCACCAAGAGGTACATCATCAGGGACGCCAAATCACCCATGGAGCCTTGCGAAACGCGGGCTACTGGCTCGTGGGTGGTCACGGAGCTGTGGCGAGCCTGATCGGTTCGTGTGTGACGTGCAAGAAGCTACAAGGCCCCACGTTGGATCAACAGATGGCAGATCTGCCGCCAGACAGAACAGAAGTCGGCCCCCATCCTTTACCAAAGTAGGCTTCGACCTGTACCTTTTGTCATACAACAGAGGAAAACATGCCTCACTTGTTTTTTCACTGCTCCATTGTGCGAAGTTTCTGGCACTCAATACAGCCCCTCTTTGAAAGCTATACAATTTGTGAAATTGATGTTATTCTTGGTGTTACTCGACCAGTCAACGATTCCCTTCTTTATAATCACCTTATCTTACTCTCGAAGCAGTATATTTATAGTTGTAAACTCAAGAATGCTTTACCGACAAGAGTTGTATTGTTAACAAAAGTGAAAGCAGTCTTTGAAATGGAGCGTCGGATAGCAAAAGAGAGAAATAAACTCTCCTTTCATCTTAAAAAATGGGATAAGCTCCTAACACGGGAACATCACCTCAAACTTCCATAATATTACACTTTTCACTATTCTGTTATTATTTATTATATTTTTATGGAATTGAGTTTTCCTCATAACTATTTTCTATTTCTTTGTTAAAATATAGCACCTTGTAAGGCACGTTTACCTATCTGTATTTGTATAATTTTCGTATGTCTTTCCAAAAATTTGTTCAGTATGTACGAGTAAATGTAAGTTGTAATGACTGTACCAGCTAGTGTGAATTAATAGTTTGTGTGCGTGTGTGCACGTTTGTGTGTGTGGTGTGTGCGTGCGAGGATGTGCGTATTTCGCTATGTAAGCAATATTGTTATTTGTTATCTGTTATCTGTACTGTTTGTGTAATGAGAAATAAAATAAAAAAAAATGTAGGCTTCGACGTGTTCGGACCATGGACGGTGCAGACAAGGAGGACAAGAGGAGGAGCGGCAAACTCAAAGTGCTGGGGTCTAATCTTCACTTGCATGGCCAGTAGAGCAATCCACATAGAGCTCTAAGAGGCGATGGATGCTAGTTCATTTCTGTGTGCCCTGAGGCGCTTCTTCGCCATACGAGGACTTGCTTTGCGCCTGAGATGTGATCGAGGCACCAACTTTGTTGGTGCGAAGAGCGAGATCGACGAGGCCCTAGCAGAAATGGATAAGTAGTCAGTGGCAAATTACCTATCGGAGCAAGGATGTGAGTGGATATTTAACCCGCACCATGCATCCCACTACGGCGGAGTTTGGGAACGACAGATAGGCACCATCCGCCGCATCTTAGATGCCATGCTGTTGGAGTTAGGGGCGCGGCAGCTGACCCACGAGCTGCTGGTCACCTTGATGTCAGAAGTTTAGTCAATGCCCGCCCGATCACAGCCTTACCATCGGATATAGACGAACCTCGACCGCTGACACTAGCGATGTTGCTGACGCAGAAGATACGCCCACTTCGTCCTTTCCCAGGCAACTTCATGGCACAGGACGTCTATGCCCTAAGGAGATGGAGGAAAGTTCAGTAGCTGGCTGACCAGATGGAGACGGGAGTATATCCACAATCTGCAGGCGAGAGCGAAGTGGAACCAGCAGCGTCGGAACCTGGCGGAGGGAGACATCGTCATGATAAGGGATGATCAAGCCCACCGAAATAACTGGCCCCTGGGGAGAGTGGTAGACGCAGTCAAGAGCAAGGACGGAAGAGTGAGGAAGGCGATGGTGCTGAGCCACAGAGACGGGCAGAATAAGACCTACAAGCGACCAATCAGTGCTCTCGTACTATTGGTCCCTTGTGAGGATGTTGCTGTCCATTAAGACTGCAGACAGGAGTCATTGACTTTAGTCAAACGTAGGATCTAGTGATTTGAAGCAAGGATCCACGGGGATCCTTGGGCGAGGAGTGTCGCGTTGTCACGCTATTTCCGGTCATGTCTAGCTAATAAGTAATCATTAGTCTTGTGATCTGTTCAGTGACGCCTCCAAAAATGTTAACGTAACCGGAGAATGTTGAGTTGTAGTCGGAGAAAGTACGGAGCTAACCACGGAGTTTGTATCGGAGTAGGAGTATTCACTGGTTTCTTGTCAGTTCAGCTGACACAATCGCTAGTAGAAGGACAACGTAAGTTGCATTCGTTTTGTTGTTTTGTTTTCGCCTTATTTTAATCGTGCGCTTGATTGTTGTGATTTTAGTTTTTCCACCGCGTATCATGAGGGCAAGTTTAAATAAACAAGAATAGTAATTGTGAGAATCGTGGCATTGGTTAAAGCGGCGTGACCAGCTCACCCAAGTTGGGATCGCGACAGTACAAGTTACAAAAACATTCTGAAAATGTTTGCTGACGATGTTCATCACAATGAGCAGGTTGTGAAAAATTATTTCGTGAATACACCTTGACTTATGGTAGATTGGTATTGTGTGCAAGACAAACGTAAAACCCCGAACGTGCCTGGGTCTGAAAGGGTTGTCACAACCAAAAAATGGGCGAAAAATGGGGAAGGCCAAGTGTGCGGTTTGTGGAATAACAAAAACCAGCTTTCTTTTAAAAAAGGGGTCGGGAAACTGACGGGGCCCTCTCATGCAGAGGGAAATTCCCACCTCAAGATGAAAGATGGTGTTTTGACTGATCTTGCGGGAAGCGGACTCCCTGTTCCCTTCCCATTCGTTGATTTCAATAAATTGTGGAGTGTCATCTCTGACCCCAAACTTTTCAAAGGCCCCGAAGTTTCTGCAAAAGAGGGGAGGGAAATGGTCTACGAATACAAACGCCAAGCGGCGGGGCGGCTCCCTCAGCTACGGTTCCTGGATAAAATGGAAGGGTTATGGGAGAGGTATTGGAAACCTGTTTGATCCTCGGTTTGTTTCGCAGGGTGTGTTGGTTCCTAAGTTCACAACTGACAAAGTTTTTAAAAGCTTTCGGCAAGGCAATCCCCCAACACCATGGTTTCACGGATGTTCTCAAGAAAACCCTGCGTAACTACTATGGAACGGGCGTGGATGTTCATGCATTGATTGGGAAACTGCCGGTGCCAAAGGGTGGTTGGACCCTCCCCGGCCACCATTACACTGGACCTTACAATCCCTTGCACCTTCAGCTGAGCTTTGACCCTGACACAGGTGAAATCTTGGAAGTGTTACAGAAACCGACTGGCGCAACAGATGCGATTGCAATACAATACGACGTGGGGGTTGTGGTTGTGGACACCGGCAAAAAAATATGGCGAGGACGAAAAAAGTGCAAGCATGCTGCTGACAGAAAAATGGTTCGAGCTTTGGATGCAGTTCCGTGGAAAGATAGACAGTGGGGACATGCTTTGGCCCGCAATGCTATCTACACGAAAGAGAAGTTGGGTCTTGGGGTTTGATTTCTGGCTATCTAATAAACATATAATATCACCACCTTTCGGTCCTATCTTTAACACTCTTCAAAATCCGTCTTACATTTCCAATCTGTAACAGAATTGGTGAGCAATCCCTTATCTCCCAAACACCAAATTCTCTCAATTCATCTATCGCGTCTTCCAAAATGTCAAGATTGTTTTTAAGTTTTGTGAAATCAACTTCGCGATAGTGACTGTAACAAAACTCTCTGTGAAAAATTTCCAAAAAAAGCTGGATTCCTCCAGAAAATGGACTAATGTTGGAGAACAATATTCAACTTCATTTTTAAAAACAAGTGGAGGCTCCAGATGAAACATGACAACTATCTGGTCGCATGTTTCCAACAATTTGTCAACCGATTCTTGAAAACGGTCGCCGATGTTTTTTTGTTGCGTTGCCGTTACACAACAAATTTTTTTTCTACAAATGGGTGTACCTTGTTTAAGCACTTCGTCGACAACACGGTCCATTTCTTGTTGCACCTCGCGAACGATTGGGTGCACAAGTTCGTCTTGCACGAAATGGAAAAGGATTACCAACAAAGCAATCATTGCTTAACAGAAAAACCTATTTGTTTAATTGGTATACATAAATAATAACTTCCTCATAATTAATTCCATTCTTTTCCCATTCACGGATTTGATCCAACACCCATTTAAATTTTTGGTCAAAATCCTTCCGATTTGCGTCTGACAGGTGTTCCTTCAACAATTCCAAACTATATTCCATCGTTAACAATACCTGTGAAACTGTGAATATGTGTTTTTCAATCAACTCCCCACCGAATTGAAACAAATGTTTCATAAAACCCTCGACAAATTCTGTCGCGCTTCGGTCAGGGTTGCTTTCCCCGCGAGGTGGTTCGGTTGCCATCTGCTTTCTCTCTCCCCGCTCTTGTTCAATATGGTGTGACATGGTTGCCCCAATTAAATATGTGGGTCAAAAAATAAGGTGATGGATTTTCTGTGGAGACTTCCGTGGGAATTAAAGGAAAAAAATTTAATTTTTTTTGTTGCTTTCAAGTTGGAAGAAAGGGAAATTTGCATAATATCAGACAAACTGGCACACAAAAAACTTTAAAATATTTGAAAGCTGCAGAAAGTTGTTCGTGTTCATATTGTCAGTGGAAATTTTAAAGAACATAACAATTATTCACAACCGAGACAATCGTTGTCGTAGTGTTCGAAATATGTTGTTTATTCCAACCTTGGGTCTAAAAAGTCTAAACCTGTCTCGTCATCCTCGTCCTCATCTTCACCCATAAAATGAGGATAATTTACTTCTTCCTGCTGGTCTGCTTCAAATTCCAAAGCGTCCCAGTCTGGTTCGTTAGGATCCTCCTCTTCCTCTTCTTTTTCTTCGAAATACCAAAAAAGCTCTGCATGAATTTTTTTCCAACCTTTGTTGTTGTTTCTGTTTTTTTTATTTTTGCCACAATTCCAATATTTTGGAAATGGGTTGCATTCCAACCTTTTTCTCTTCTTTCCTTTATTTTTAAACGAATTAGTTCCCTGAGAACAAGTTTTTTAATCTCAGGCAGTAAAAAAGAAATCCGTTCTCCAAGTTTGTTATCCATCGACTTAACCTCACCGTACACCTCGGTTTGTTCCGCTTTGCGCGGGGTTGTTGCTGACTCGTTCTTGTTTGGGGTTGCCATTCTCCTGCCTATATTTTCGCTGGAAAAAATGTCCGGCTGGACTCGATGGGTTACCTTGGTACCCCTCTTGTCTAACTGGGCGTGCTTACTTTGCATTCCCTCTCGTCTTATTGGGTAACTCAATACACTGCTTCCCCTCTTGTCTAATAGGGGGGCGCGATTGTGGTGACGCCTCTTTTCTCTAATTGACCGGACCAAATGTGCACAAAACCCCTTGCCACCAGAGGGGTTATTCCAAGTAGTATACTGGCGTCAAAGAAATACTGTTGAAGCACAAAAAATGATATATGTAAATAAGCCTCTTTGTTCAATTTTAACCCGCTGAGGGACAACTTGGGGTGGTGGGGAAGTTGTCTCTCAGCGGGTTAAAATTGAAAAAAGAGGCTTATTTACATATATCATTTTTTGAACGAAGCGGTATTTGTTTGACGCCAGTATACTACTGGCGTTCTTCCCCCGAGTAAAAAGGACTCCTGATAACGGACAACCTTGTCGTACACCACGTTGAAGAGGAAAGATCGTGGAAGCGTGGCCGTTATTTAAAACACAGCTAGACACGTCATTATAAAATACCAAAACTAAGAATGCTGATGCTTGAGCTTTGAGGTATGACCATTCAATCGAGTCAAAGGCTTTTTAAAAATAAAGAAATAGAGCGATCCCTTTATTGTCTGTCAAGTTTGTGTGTTCTATTATGTCTTGTATTAGCCGAACATTTTCACCAATGTAATAACCTGCGATCAGGCTCAATTTTCGTTTCGATGGTAAACCTTTCCCGCGGGAAAGGCGAAACGAAAAATAGAGCCTGATAAAAGTCTTCCACGGAACGCCTTCCGCCCCTCCTCCGCCCACTTTTTTGATTGATTGACATTTTTCAAAATCAGCCAATCAAAATTACTTCCGTTACGCGATACTCGCGAGCTCTCGCGCGTGAAGTGATGTGGAATGAAGAAGACGCCATTTTTGTTTTGGGAACGTCTTGTCCTACATCATTCATTGTTGTTGGAGAAAAGTTGCGGTTTTAGTCCCAAAGTAAGCGCACATAACAAATTTTATAAACGCTGGGAAAGGCGATATGTGTTTCCAAAGACTATGTAATGCTGATATCTTTTTGTGGGTAGTAAAGCACCACTGATGATTCGGCTGAAGGAAGATCAGGTGAATTACTATTGTCGGTGTATTTCTCGTCTTCCCCTCGAAATACAATAGTAAAGAATTTTTTAGTAGAGTCGAGAGTGTTGTTCTATTTGAGTTGTGGAAAAACGGGATTTTGCCGTTCACTCGTTTATTAAGTTTTAGCTTTTGAAGCTCGCATACCTTTAATTTGAACAAATGAATAAATGCAGGCCGGCCTTGATGTATTCTTTTAATGTAATTTAATCTATAAAACAAATTTGCAGCATCACTAAAAAGCTGCATTGTGGTGGTGCACTGTTATTGAACTCATTCACTGGGATACCAAAAATACGATTTTTCCTCAAGTGCTTGGCTCTCTAAGGAGCCATTTTTATTAATCACTTTTTTAGCTGTTTATCAGAGGCTCCATGTTTGATGTATATTGATACATAACTTTATTCAGTGGATGAGAGGTATTTACATGTATACGCTGGCTGGCTAATTATCCACCGGAATAATATCTGAAATTTTTAAGTGTAGCATGAACCTGTGATCATTGATTCAGTGAAAGGTAGAATCAACTAGCCTGAAGGGCAATTGGATAATTCCAACGCATTGTTTTCTTTGCATGCTGACCATGACTGAGACGAAACAGTAGTAGTAAATATATGGATTACCCAATTTATCTACTGTGTACAGGCATGAGACCACTAAACATGGTTATCCACAAATACCATCAAATGATGAAGACATTGCAAATGAAAATACCAAAGAAGATTTCATCTACAATTAACACACCAGTAGACTGCAGTTTGGTTTCTTTATTTTAAATCTAAATGATGCAATAAGGGAAGGGGATGCTGCTAGGCTTTTTAGATGCTTTAAGCTTGTTATTCTGATGGAATATAATTACCAGCACTGTAAATACACCTATTTACTCTTGCATTTTTTTGCCTAGGTATTAGCACTCCTCGTTAAGGGGGAAGCCAAGCATCTTCTTGCCAACAGGTTTTTTAACAGTGAGGGGAAAAAGGGAAACAAGCCATTGGATTTCCAAATGCAACACCTAAATTTTTCACTGAAATAGTTCTGAAATCACTATTGGGAAAAATCACAAAAAGATCAGCTCAGAGGGTGGCACATTCCCTTGAGAGATTTGCTATGTTATCAGTCAGTCATAAGGCCTCTGGGAACAGGTGGTTGGTCTACCACCCAACCTTGACCCTGAGATGTATGTTAAGACAGCACAGAATTCGGGAACTACACCGCCTACTCTTTTCATCAAGTGTGTAGGTTGTTTTATGTACCCTTCATGTTTAAATTACGTGTGAGGGTGAAAAGGCCAATACTGTAGACTATAATCTCACTAACCAATGACCTGATCATCTGACCTGAGACAGATGTTAAGAACCCAGCCAGCTTGATCCAAACAATTATTTTAATTAACACCATGGTTTGATCTGGGATTTAAACCAGCGACCTGTTCCTCAGCAGTCCAGTGGTGGGCAGTATCTGTTATTCTGTAATTCATTAACTGCATGGAGAAACAACTTGGTACAGGAGGGGTAACTAAGGACATCTAGCTTTCATTAGGTTAATCTTTCATTAACTCAACAAAGGCCTGTACTGCTTATGTAGTACAACAGTCTTTGTGGTGCATTTCAAACTACTGCACCTTGCACTGAGAATTTTTGCAATGGGAGTTCAGTCATGTTTTACATTTTTGTGGAGGATGTCAATGACCTTGTCATTGAACAACAACAACAATGTACTCCTCTAAACTCTATTCAATTTATTTCCTCTATTCTCATGTAGATTTCTCTTGCTACAATTTACGTTGGGGTTTCAAATAATTCACTGGTTTTTCGTTTTTCTGAGTTAAATGTATTACTATCAACAAGATAATTGGCACTTTTATGCTGTCCTCACGAAATTTTGTTAAGTGTAAAAATTGACTAATATTCAGTTTAAGCTTAAATTTAATCTGGAGAGACTGACGTCCACTGTGAAGTTCCAAAAGCCCTTCCATTGTACTTTTTCTATGGCAGGTCATTCTGCTATTTATGTTTTTTTTTTTCATATCAAGACACATGTATTTTATTACTCCCTAATAAGAAAAACTTTATTATTGGTAGTGTAAATTACCCAACAGTGTTTTAGTTGTTGTTCCAGAGGCGAACCTACATGCAAATGATAATTTATTAACTTTACGGCCGTAAAAGAATGGTACAAAACAAATTAAAAAGAACTTACATTAAGCTTTCAAAATGTTTGTCCATAGAATAGGAGTAAGAACTTACTCTCGCATCCTAACATTGAAACCAACGTGTCTATGATCTTGTACTTATCAGCTGAGCTTCGATGTGTCTTGCTTCTCGTTGAATTGTTCTTGAATACAAACCAGCCAGCTTCCAAGTCTTTACACCGTTGTCAGGCTTTCACAAACACGAAAGATAATGTTCGAAATAGAGGAATAACAGAGGGATCAGTGGGAACTCGTCAGAACGCTTCGTCTTTATCATTCTTCATGAAGATCATTCCGCGAATCTTTTAACTGAATCCAGTATGTACATCAAAAGCAAGACTAATAAACTTTTCCCTCTCCGCTAATTTACATGAAAATAGGAAGGCTCTGTTGTTTTGTGTTATAAAACTAAAAAGAACTTGAGATTACTCATTGTCCGTAATGGCGGCTCAGTCGCGAGAGAATTTCGCGAGAGCCTCGCGAACACGCCTCTTAGTGACTTCCGGTTATTGAATCAGCCAATCAGATTTCGTCCAAATTCTGGACGAAGCCACAGGTTGTTTACCATTTACACGGGAAAACCGGTTGGTCGACGGTTGCAGTAAATGGTACGCATCACATACCCAAATGAAAATTTCCACGGAACGCGCGTGTTCCATTTACACAGACATTTCCAACGGTCAGGTTTACAGAGCGATCCAAGCCGAAAGCCCTGGAACTGGTAGAAATGAGCAAATGGAACGCACATTTCCATTTGGAAATTCCGTTTGGGAATTTTGGACTACCTTTCAAGAAATTCCGTTTTCCCCGGAAATTTTCCGTTTGGGAAGACCAAAATAGGCTTTCCATTTACATTCCAACCGAAATTTCCGGATTTTTTTGGTAAATGGTAAACAACCTTTGTATCAGGCCCAATTGTAGCGAGCGCCGACATAAGAGGACATAAGAGCGATGCTTCAATTGGGCCTGATCGCAGGTTACCAATGTAACGGCCTTTTACGTAACCAGTTTGATCGGGGTTTATAATGCTTAGAAGAACCTTTTCAGGTCTTTTAGCGATGGCTTTGGTGACGATTTTGTAGTCCACATTTAGGAGCGATATAGGCAGCAGATTTTCAAGCAAAGTTTTGTCTTTCAACTTTCCGTCAATTCTTTATTGATTTGGGGCCAGAAGAAGCGATAACATTCGGCAGGAAAGCCATCAGGAATGGGCGTTTTTCCGGCTTTAAAATCCTTAAGAGCGTTATAGCATTCTTCTGAAGTGATTAAACCTTCACAGGATAGCTTTTCGTCTTCGTTTAAAGGAGTAATGATATCTGGATTAAAGAAGGCGGACTCTTTGAACTTTTCGTCGGCTATGATATTGGATTTATAGAGATTCATAGAAGCACTTTTCCTTATCTAGAATATGAAATTGATCTTCTGTGTACACATTTTCAGCGATTTTTAGCCTTGTTATTGTCTTATTGCTGTAATTTCGTTTTTCCAGGCCATAGAAGTATTTTTTATTGCGTTCACCATCCTCGTGTCATCCCATTTTACTTCTAAGGATCGCACCTATTGTCTATGTGTCATAATTTTTTTCAGACGAGATTTTTTCTACCTGCAAT
The DNA here is from genome assembly GCA_016490735.1 of Pachyseris speciosa. Classification (NCBI taxonomy): domain Eukaryota; kingdom Metazoa; phylum Cnidaria; class Anthozoa; order Scleractinia; family Pachyseridae; genus Pachyseris; species Pachyseris speciosa. Next base: position 674,557 of record JAEMWC010000333.1, on the reverse strand, counting down.
TCGAGTATGATGTTTTTGTCGTGTGGGTTTTTCTCGGCTTGTTCTTGCAGCATGTTTACCTTTATCTGCAGAGAAAGTTCTTTGTCTCTAAGCGTTTTTGCTTTCGTCTTTGAGTACTGTACCGTAAATCTTCTCATTTCCATTTTAATTAAATCTCACTTTTAAGCCTATGTCAGGTAAATCAACATACTTCGCCTTAAAACATTGAAGGTTTTCTCGTAAAGCTGCGATGTAAGTCTCGTCTTCAAGCAGCGAGGTATTAAATTTCCAAAAACCGGAACCTTTAAGTTGAGCTGACGCCTCTGATTGCAGATGAATAGATACAGCTGAATCATCACTTTCGGGAGCTCATAAAATTTCACACTTCTTTCTCAAAGCGCCAAACCCTTTGGAAATTAAGAAATAATCCAAGCGGCTTTGTAATTTTAAAAATTTATTTCTCCAAGTGAAGCGAGACAGGTCAGGATTTATAAGTTATGCGATTTGCAAAGATTTTCAATTTGTTTTATGACGGAAGCTTTTTTCGTGGGTAGGATTCCACCGGTCTAATCTTTCTGGGAGAGTGGACAGTTAAAATCGCCGCCAATTATTATATTCTCTACTCTTGTAATTGGTGGTTTAAATGTGTGAAGAAATCAACTTGTTGATTAGCATCATTTGGCGCGTAAACGTTTACAAGAACAAGTGGAGTGTCGGTTTTTAGTAATTTCAAGATAAAAGCCCTCCCTTTTTTGTTGGAAAAAAACAGAGGGGTTGATTAGAATCATCACGCCTTTCCTATGCTTTGTTGCGTGGCTGAAAAACACTTTGCCACCCCGTTCGTTTTCCCATGTGGATGTGCATGAATCAGAGCTGTAGCGCTCTTGTAGGAATATGAAATCTTGCTTTTGTTCATGTAACCATCGAAAAACTAGACGGCGTTTAAGAGACTTATTTAGACCTCTGACATTTAACGACAGGCATTTTAAATCCAGAGGATTAAAATCGGCGATGTTTTCTACAGGTGCGAGTACAGGGTCGGGCGACTGAGAATACAAAGCTTCCCGAAAAGACTTTGTAGTTTATGCCGCTGACTAATAATTCGAACAAGCTGAATCACATAATTTGGGAAACGGCGGAGGAAACACGAGCAGCAAGAATCTTATCGAACATAAACGTGGGAACAGACATATACATAAGTAACAAAGCAACTTACACTTAAACATGTCCCGAAACTACAATGAAACCTTGATCGGTGTTATGGAATGGCCTAATCGGGTTCCAGGTTAAAGGCTGGATAGAAGAGACCATAACTTTCTGTTGAAGGACATACACCTATTACAACTAGGTTTATTCATGTACTCCTATCAAAACCGTACTCTTCCTTTAAAATTTGATTGTAAATTTACCTTACAGAGACAAATCCATTCGTATCATACAAGAAACTCTCATTCATATCGTTTGCCTTTCTGTCGCACTAACATCAAACAATTTTCCGTTTTTTTGTTTTCAAGGACCTAAATTTTATAACTCCTTAAATACCGAGATCGTCAACTCGTCCTCCCCTGTCTCCTTTAAAAGAAGCACTTAAGGCATCCATTTGTAATAATTATTAGTAGTTTTAAATAAATGTATTATTTTTATTTGCAGCTTGTAATTGTATCCGTCATGTTCCTCTTTTTTTAAATTTCATGTAAAACAGTTGTAACTGAGGAGCAATGAAAACGTAAAGCTTGTGGGATGTGGCTGGAGTGACAAGGATACTTCACAGATCAAGTAAGCTGAAGCCACTCTAAGGGCACTAAGGCCACAAGGTAACGGACATTACCCCTTAAATCTACCAAAGCAAAGATTGAGCCCAAGCATTAGCAGCCATGGCCGTGTTAGGCCTCATCAGCATGGCATAGCTAATGCTCAAGTACCCACATATCAATACGACAAGCAATGAAAGCGTAAAGCTTGTGGGATGTGGCTGGAGTGACAAGGATAGTTCACAAATTACTTTACGTTGCTTGTCTTATTGATATGTGGGTACTTGAGCCTGAGCATTAGCTATGCCATGCTGATGAAGCCTAACAAGGCCGAAACAGCTGTCCATGGCTGCTAATGCTTGGGCTCAATCTTTGCTTTGGTAGATTTAAGGGGTAATACCCGTTACCATGTGGCCTTAGTGCCCTTAGAGTGGCTTCAGCTTACTTGATCACATTAATATGTGAAGTATCCGTGTAACTGAGAAGGCCTAATTAACATAAGCTACATAGTTTCCTTTAGGCCTCCTCTCCAATTGTTACCTATATTCATTCTATCTTTTTTTGTTTTCATTACAACGTTATTTGTGGTATGGCAAATTAAATAAATAAATAAATAAATAAAGTTGTAAGAGGTAGCGGGACGAAAATCGTGTGGGATATTGGTGACATTGAAAGCTTCTTTGTCAATATAAAGATTGCGTTGCTCCTTTTGCCATATCATCACTTTTAGCAAATGCGCATTGCGTACCCTCCTTGTACGCAGTTGCGTACCATATGGAGAACTCCATGAATACATCGTGGTATATATATCGATCGAAATCTTATATAATATATATATTTAGCCAAGGCTAAAAGCGGAGCTCCAAAAGCATTCTTTTTCTACTGGCATTTACATATAGTCTGCTTGACATATCACCCATCTGACCTCACTCAAGCTACAGACCCAATGCTGTAAAAAATAGTATGGAAAGGCGATCTGAGCCAGTGGCACAGTGGATTTGGACCCCCCGAGGATTTGCACTGTCCAGTCCAGATCTGCTTGTGGATCAGATTTGGACACCCTAGTCCAGAACTGCTGGCAGATATGAACCCCCTTTTACGGATTTGGACCCCCCACCCCTCCTAAAAACAAGTGTTCTATTGAGTAAGGTAATAAAAATTCCTTTGCAAATTGAGTTTGGAGATGTTAAGGTTACCGTGTACCTTCAGGGGTGTCTCTAATCTAAGTGTTGTAGCGGCTCCCGATTACATCCCAGATACCATAAACCGTATATCAAATTAAAGCTAATTGAACAAGCTATTTGAATATTTCATTAATTTTGTGAGAAAGTGAATTACTGAACGCTCCGTCGAGTTTAAACTCGAAGGTGTAAATTAACTTTTAAAAGCTACAACTAAATGTGATTTTCGTATTTAGGGAAATTGAAATTTTTCTCGAAGTCTGGAAACCAGACGCTAAAAAAACGTGTTGGGGTTTTCCTTTATTCGACTGCGTTCAAAAGTTACAGAGCATTTTCAAATTCGCTAGAAAAAGAGACGGAGCGGGCGCACGGAAATGGCTCTCGGCGAAAAACGGTTTTGAATTATCTAATTCCCCAACACGTTTTTGTTGAAGATAGGTTATTCTAGCGACTGTCCAAGTTTGATCGAAATCGAACAAATCACCCTTGAGTTGTAACTCTTGAAAGTGTCCTCTTCAAGACAAAAATAAACTTTGCGAAAACAGCGCTTAAAAAAAATCTTCACTACACAAACAAACACCGCCCGCAAACACCTCTAGCGACGATCGGCCAATCAATTTACGCTAACTTTTCTTTCGGTCACCTACTGTGGAAATTTTCCGCGTAATTTTATCTGCACGCAAACTCTCATGCTACAAACAGTTCACTGGTTTATCATTTTGTTACATATTCTCCGGCTTTGACTAAGTTTACCTGACCCATCGTCATAGCCGAAAAACTAAAAGCGCACAACCTTCATGAAGCAAAGCAACTTTTTCGCGTGCAATATTTCCCGCGCAAATCGCTCCGGTTGGCTGCATTCGCATTAATATATTGTCCATGTTTACATCCGGTGCATATAGGTTTTTCCCAATCTCTCGGCGACTATTCACTCGTTTTGAATTGGGTTTTTTTTGCTTGAAAGATCACAGCAAAATGTTCATTTTTATGGAGAAAAATAAAAATAGAAAATTTTATACCCTGAACGTACACGGTAACCTTAACAAAGCAAAATGAAAATATTGACTTAGGTTTTAATACCTTGTGTAAAAAAGAACCTGCAACTCTAGTCTGCATCTATAAATTTTTAAAACAAAACATTTCTTAACATCTTAGAGCAATACCTAAGGACAGGTCTGTTTCCCCGTTCAACTGTAGGCTACTTAGTTATGGTTTAGAGCCACTAGAAATTGGTGGAGAAGCCTGCATGGTGATTGCTCCTTTGAATCGGTATCACAATTCAGATATATAGTGGTTCAGATCATCACTTCATAATGAATGCAATTTCAATTATCCACAGCCTCCCATGAGACAGTCGGAAATCAGAAATTGTGTATCCTCTGGATATATGTATGCCTCAAAAAAAAAAATGAAAGAAAGATACATGGAAATCAATAAAATATTTAGATGATATGAATTAAGACCAAGATATTTCTTTGATCAATTACTTCTTGACCTTACTATCACAAAAAACTGCTTGCTAACATTAAGCTCATCAATCAATGCACCTACAGTGTTTTCAAAAAGAAATCCAGCTGCTCTTCTGGCCAGCCAAGTGCAAGACCAAGCAACTTGATAATAAAATATTGGGCATTTGGTTGATACCACTAACAATGTAGTATGAGGATTTAAGGTAATGATTCATCAAAGCAAAAGTGCTGGAAATCCGTGTTAGTCAATTAACTTGATTTTCTCTTTTGCAAGAAAGATAAGGACTAGTCTCACATTCAAACATCCCACAAGATTAGTGTGACCAGCTACTAATAAAATTAACTGAAAGACTGTATGCAGGAGAAGGAAGTCCAAAGGATGTGTACATTGATGAGAAAGAGCTTACTTTAAGTTTAATTTTAAGTTTTAAGTTTAATAATACTTTGTCATGCGAATACAACTAAGTTGATACAAAACAATAAAAGTGTATGACTGGAGAATAATTGGGAGAACTAAATTCCCATACAAAGAATATTATCTAATATTACACATTCTTAAAACTAAGAGGTGAAATTTAATCAAATTAAATCGAATACTTGTCTCATACAAGTCACCCCTGATTTGAGATTGACGCTAAAAGTTAAGAAGTAAAATTTAAATACAATCCAAAGCTAACCTAATTAAATTACATACTTGTCACTCACAAGCTACAACTGATATAAAATTGACACAAATAATGTAATAGATAGGACTTAAAACTGCTTAAAGAAGATGCATGCATGATGTTCGATGGAACACCATTCCAGTCTGTTATGTGGCGATTAAAAAAAGAAAAGTTTAAGGCTATATATATATTTAGCCAGGCCAGGCTGCACAATCTCACCGAGCAACTTCGCATGGCTTTATTTGGGCCAGTTTAATTTGTGTTCAAAACAATTGAGCAGCAGCGGGGAAAACAAAGGGTTTTCGATAGGTATGGTGCTCCGCTTGGCGTCCCTTCGGGCCGCCGGAGCTCCGCTATAAGCGTGGAGCGGTTCTGGCGTGCGTTTCTCAAAACTGCGAAAAACATTTCGGGCCCAAGAAGTCGTCTTCGAGTCGTTTTTCTGTCGATTGGCACTAGCATTTCTGGCAAACTAGCCCAATGTATTTCTCAATTTTATTGCGAGTAAAAGACTATTAAAGATATTAGAAATTTCTGAAATTTCCATGAACCAAGTGGACGTAAAGGAGTTTTTCGGGCCCGAAAAGTCTTCTGGAGTTTCGAGAAACGTGCGCCAACTGTGAGTAAGAAAGGGATGTGTCACATATGGTCTAGGGGCCGACATTTCTCTCCCTCACTGCCTATGGGTATCTGAAAGATGCAGCGAAGGACCAAGTACTCCAGGCCGGTATAAGCGATGCGCGAGTCGAAATCTCGGGCTTCATCGTCACGGTACGACGCTCAGGCAACGCGCCCAGAGGTACCACTATCGGTTTTTGTTTAATTAACGTTGTCGTCCGTCCACTCTCGGCTGGTATAAGCGATGCGCGGGTCGACGTCTTCATGGTACAAACGGTCAGGCAAAGTGTTGGGAGGTACCGCTAGTGGAAAAAAGTACGCAAAAGGTATGTGAGGCTTGCACGTTCATGCACGTGCGATCCTCTGTTTTCATTTCGTTATTACGCCGGCAGGCCGCATTTATTTCAATCGTATCTGATAGCTGGCTTTACCAAGATTTTCATAAGAGTTTTTTTTTATCTTAAATATCATGTCAAATTAACGTTGCTCTCGGACAGTTTCATTGGATTCATTCAACTTTGCTCGGAAACATTGCAACACACCGAAAGGTTTTCACGCCCTTTTTGATTAGTCATGTGATGGACAAATGTTTCCTTTTTTCGGTTTTCTCTTTCTCTGGGTTTCTTTCTTTCACTTTTTTTTGTTCAGATTCTCAATTATGCATCGTAGAGTTCTTAATAAAACAATTATTCCACTTGGCTTCCTGGATATGAAATGATTATAACCAATTCCGCGCTACGCGCCTCGTTGGTTATTTATCACTTCAAATCCAGCGCGCCCTCGTAGAATAATTGTTAGTAATTATAACAGGACTGAGTGGAGTCCAATTCAGTCTCTAATCATACGAGTGATAACAAAATCGGACGACCGCGCAGCGGGAGTCCGATTTGTTTATCACGAGTATGATTACAGACCGAATTGGACGACACGAACTCTTATTACCAATCAATGATAAAAATTACAATTTCCGAGAAAAGAAGAAGAGCCAAGTTATAAAAAGAAGGGAAATTTTGCATTAAATGACTGACAACGGAAGCGTAAATTGTTTAATGTCGCTCTGAAATTGACTACAATCAAAATGCATGGTGTTTGAAACCAAGGTTGTGATTGATTGATTTAAACTACAACTTTGAATGTGATTGGTTGATTTAAAATACTACTTTGAATGTGATTGGCTTATTGAAATGTCCGATAACAAACTGTCACCTTTGAATTGCTTGACTACAGATATAGACATGAATAGAATTGTGGTCCGGTAAGTTAAAAATGTTCGGCAACGGGGAAGCCTCCGTTTTGGTACCGTTTTTGTTGTTGTTGGCAACCTTCCACCAAACGGAGATGCGCGCCGAATCTATCAGCGAGTCTACGACCAGTTTCCCCAATGTTGTTGTTGTTTCCCTCTTGTTCTTGGCGTGAGGAGGGAGGTGCTGTGAACAATGATGTCTCGAAGATTAGTATCCTGCCGATAAACACATATGGGCGTGGTCGTGAAAATATCCTTTGTATGAGGATCGTCGGTCAGGATACCAAATTTTCTAAACAGAATCTTCTTGACTTCCTTGTTCTTTGGGTGATAGGTGAGGATCACAGGCACCCTTTCTGCCCGTTCCGCAGATCTTCCCTCTCAAGACTTTTCCAGGGATCTCTGTCGACTGATGTTAGCTGCCTTTCTTTGGCCACGTGCAACCACTTCATCAGGGTAACCTGTCACCTTGAAAAATGACGTCATCTTATTACATTTTGTGTTGTAAACATCTTCGTTGGAACAGATGCGACGAAGGCGAAGGAATTAACTGTATGGGATGGCGTTTTTACAGTGGGGAGGATGAGACGACCCATTATAGCCGTGCGACGTGTATCAGATACACCCAATGCAAATCAACGAGAAGTGTTCTAAAATATAAAATAAGAATACTTTGGATCCTTTTATTCTGCTGTGTTTTCTTTTCTTTTGTCATAATTTCACAATGAGAACCACTCCATTCTTGGTTTCGAATATTAAAAACGCACTATTTTTTTCTACAGAAGAATTGTTGCCGGCGCAAATGTCAAAGTTATAAGTAGCAGCGATTTTTGACAACCCTAAATTTTATACATAGCTACCTGTGACACTTGAGTTCACACTTGGATCAAAATGATACTACAACTTTAATGTCCGGCCATATAAGCGGCTTATCCTGGCCTAGGGGTTTTGGGCCGTGCTTAACTTGGCCGCGGCTTACCTTGGACGTGAAAGTGTTCGTATAAATGTACTCAAGCATGCGCTTCTTCTGTTATTTATATAGCGGACTTAGCAGCGAACCATTTACACAGGCATTTCGCCGCGGCCAGTGTAATTCGCGGCTTACTTTCTCTTGTATAAACGGCCCTATTTATGCGAACACTTTCACGTCCAAGGTAAGCCACGGCCAAGATAAGCACAGCCCAAAACCCCTGGGCCTGGATAAGCCGCAGCTTGAGCTAGCTGCTGATGGAGTAAGCCGTGAACTTCGATTATGTATCATTTAAACAGTGTGCTCGTGTCTTATGTAAGCCACGGCTTATTTTCTTTTGTATAAACGGCCCTATTGTTTTTGCTCGCAGCTCATCGATGTAGCTGAATTGTGCCATTTAGAGGCCGCATTTGATTGGTTTAATTTCAGCGCCTTTGTTTATCAACCAATCAGAAACCTCAGATTTTTTATCTTTTTGTGCACCGTGCTTCCTAAAAACTGCATTTTTCTTAGCCAATCAGAATCAAGAAATTTTTTCATGTATATTATGTACGAAATAATCAGTACAGACAGAATTCAGCATTTTAGACACATAGTTTCGCATGAAGTAGACCCAAACTGCTAGAACAAATCGAAAATGAGCTCACTTTATCACTCTATCCACCCACTGGAAATAAGTGTCATATAAAACAAACAAACAACTCACATGACGTTAGTCATGAAAAATAGTAAGCCATTTATTGTTACAGCTGTAAATGGAAAATGATGAGTCTAGAATTCCATTCATTCAACTAGATCTGTAAAAGCAAGTCATAATTAATAAATGTACATAGAGATATCACACCGCATCGTGAGAGGACTATTTATATTTTAAAAAAACATAACTTGTAACTTTGGCCAAAAAGTTGCCTTCATGAAAAATTGTTTTTCACGTTTTCATATTTCCAATCACCAAACGGACTTAAAAATACTAAATTTGTCTGATATTGTATGATGATGATGATGATGATGATGGTGATGATAACTTTATTTAACGAGGGTAAAACACTTTGCAGTGAAAGATATTTTCCTTATCTTTTTCTCAGTGCTTTTTACAATAAAACATCCAAATACCACACTTTGTTACTGTTGAAAGATTTTTCTTACATCATCTGTCATCTGAGTGAACATGGACATCTGTTATCCTATCAATAGACTGTAGTTGCTGAGATATAAACTTAAGTGAGTCCACCCCAGCTAACAGTTGGCTGAAAGCAATTTAAGATAAACACATTTTAGACACATTAACAGTCAAAACATTTCAGTCACATTTATGCTTGGTAGATGAATGCATTGAAAATATAGACATTCATTTGTCACTTGAATTTGACCATTATATCATGCAGTTATTGACACCTTGTTCTACACTTCTATTGGTTATAGAGTGAAACACAAAATGAAGTTGACAGACTGGAATCAAATGGGAATACCTTATTGCCTGCTGTGCATTCTTTGCAGCTGTATTCATTTGATCAGCAGCTGCTTGGGATTTCTCTTGCACTGCAATCATTGTGCACTCATTGGCATCCAAAAGCTGGTTGTACGTTGCTATAGGAACTGACTCAGTCTGATACAAAATAAATGCAAATAATAAAAAACAAATAACATTGAAAAAAACAGAAAACAAGCCCCAGGAAGAAGAAGAACAAGAGGAGGAGGAGGAGGAGGAGAAGAAGAAGACTTGGTGACTTCATAAACTTGTAGTGCACGTTTTCTTTCTCATTAGTTACCAAATCAAGCTTTCTTGCTTTCCCATTTCAAGAGTCAAGTTATAGATCTTCAAAATACAGCAGTGAAGCTTTCTACCTTTAAAATGTTCACTTCCTCCTTAAGTTTTGTTACAGTTGCTTCTGCTCGTAAAGCTCTTTGCTGGAAATGGAAGGACACAATGGGAACATTGCTCAAATAAGTACATTACTGCTATGGAACACATGCAAAATGGCTGCCTTTAAATTATGATTATGATTATGATTATGATTCAAAATAGCCTCACTGACCTCATTTGGGATAACAAATTATTTAGAATTTGAGCTCAAAAACAAGGTTAGTGAGGGTATTTTGAATATGAATAAAAGAATAATTTAAAGGGAGCCAAGCCATTTTTTCATGGGGTCTATTAAATACATTTTTAAAATAAGGTCATTTAGATATCTAAATGGCCACTGACAGCAACAAAAGTTAATTTCAACTTTGCCACTAGTATGTACAAGATGCATAAAAGGTGGCAGATGCCATGAAACACTTTAAATTTCTAAACTGAGACTACTCATTAAAATGAGAAATGAGGAGTGACGTACTGTAGTGAGCTCCAGGTTTCTCTCCACCATCTGCACCATATTTTCTAGGGCTGCAGTTTCATCTGCTTCTCTCTTCTCAATCTTTGCCAGCTTCTTTTGCAAGCCTACAATCCTGTTGTAAATTTGAAATTTATGGTGGTTCACAATGGTTTCCAACACTCTGTAAGAGTTATACTTGGATGGATCAATACTACCACTCTTTATCAGTTCATACTATATTAATGGTACTATTGGTGAACTTTCGTCATAACCACTGGTAGTGATACAGCCGAACCTTTGTTATCTGGACCTTAATTATCTGGACTATTTACTCGGCTGGAAGGTCCGAGTGTATCATCCGCAAAGCTCACTTTCGGCATTTCTGCACAAGCAAGCAATAACAAACAGTCACAACATAAATAATTATCACAAACACTGAAAATGGCTTAGTGAATGCAGTTTAATTTACTTTAATTCCGTTGTCAATTCCTTTTCACACTTTTTGTTGAAAAATCTCTTCATTTGAATGGCTGAATATACATTTTTTCCACAGATTGCAAATTGGAGCAGTCTGACTCTGATGAATGTGGGGAAGTGCCGTGTGTGACTAGTGAAAATAGTGTTTAATATATAAAGTTCTTTTGCCGTTCGGCCGTTTGATTGAACAGAGGATTTTTTGCATGAACGTTAGTGGAATCTCGGTGAAATTCCAAGAGCAAAAATATTAAGCAGAGTGAAACTGTTTGCAAATATGACATTTGAAACAGGAATTCCCCAAATTAAAATATTGTAGAAGAATAGTAAATATACTACCCTGCAATGTCTCAGAGGGTTGTCCAATACTGTCGACATGATACGAGTTGTAAAATACGTTTTTCAACTCATACGAGGGGAAAAGTTGTATCGACTTGATAGACAGAGTTGTCAAGTGGACAAATGCATCTCATTAGGGGGACTTAGAATTTTCGAGCAAGTTAGACATGGCAAGGGTCACTGCGATAGTGTTGTCGAGTTGTAAGACTCCTTCGAGTGGAGAAAGCAATTGAAGAGGCTAGTGGAAAACCCTCCTAAGTGACTATTTAGGTCAACAAATTTTTTCGTCAAAAGTGCCCTATTTTTTGCATATGGCCTTCAATTTACTTACTTAACAATGCCTTGCTATTTTTTTCGCCAATTTAAATAAGTAAAATATAAATATAAATAAATAAGTAAATTGAAGGTCATATGCAAAAAATCAGGCACTTTTGACGAAAAAATTTTTTGACTTAAATAGTCACTTAGGAGGGTTTTCCACTAGCCTCTTCAATTGTTGAGTTGACAGACGGAGTTTTCCAGTGGACAAATGTATCTCATTAGGGGGACTTCGAATTTTGGAGCGAGTTAGACATGGCAAGGGTCACTGCGATAGCGTTGTCGAGTCGTACAACTCGTTAGAGTGGAGAAAATGATTGTCCAGTTGACAAAGTTGTTGAGTGGAGCAATGTATCTCATTGGGTGGACTTAGAATTCAGTTGGAGTGAGTTAGACATGGCAAGGGTTACTGCGATAGAGTTGTTGAGTCATATGACTTGTTTGAGTGGAAAAAGCAATTGTTGAGTCGACAGACGGAGTTGTCGAGTGGACAAATGCATCTCATTAGGGGGACTTTTGGAGCGAGTTAGACATGGCAAGGGTCACTGTGATCGATAGTGTTGTTGAGTTGTACAACTCGTTCGAGTGGAGAAAGCGATTGTCGAGTCGACAGAGTTGTTGAGTGGAGAAATGCATCTTATTAGGGGGACTTAGAATTTTCGAGCGAGTCAAACATGACAAGTGTCACTGCGATAGTGTTGTCAAGTCATACGACTCGTTTGAGTAGAGAAAACGTTTGTTGAGTCAATAGACAGAGTTGTCAAGTGGAGAAATGCATCTCATTGGAGCAAGTTAGTCATGGTATAAGGGTCACTGCGATAGTGTTGTCAAGTCATACGACTGGTTCGAGTGGAGAGAATGATTGTTGAGTTGAAAGACAGAGTTGTTGAGTGGACAAATGCATCTCATTAGGGGCACTTACAATTTTGGAGCGAGTTAGATATGGCAAGGGTCACTGCGATAGTGATATAGAGTTGTACGACTCGTTCAAGTGGACAAAATGTTTGTCGAGTCAACAGACAGAGTTGTCGAGTGGACAAATGCATCTCATTAGGGGCACTTAGAATTTTGGTGGAGTTAAACATGGCAAGGGTCACTGCGATAGTGTTGTCGAGTCGTATGTCTCATTCGAGTGGAGGAAAGAGCGGGATGATATTGGTAAGACTGCCAATTTTGATGCCACCGACGTTCAAGTGAGAGACTTTATTGTCATTCTAATGCTTAAAAAAATACTGAGTCTTGCATGGAAAAACCTGCTGGACGGCAAGCTTTGCCATCCACTATTCGATTCTTCTCATCAATGGGTTCAGAATTGGCAGTCTTAGCAATTTAATTGGGTTCTTTCCATTTCTGGCATTGAAAGAACAAAATATACATGAGTAACACGCACTTATTTCTGCTCGTGGATTAAAGAGCGAGGCATACTCATATGTAATGCACTTGTTTCTGCTGGTTGCGCCTTCCTGCTCGGGCATAAAGAACGAGGTATACACGAGTAAGACAAGCTTGTTTCGACGCGTACCTTAAAGAACGAAGTATATACATGAGTAACACACACTTGTTTCTACTCGTGGCTTAAAGAACAAGGCATATTTCATGTGTAGCTGCCTGTTTCTGCTGGTTGGCGCATTTCCACTTGAGGCTTAAAGAACGCAGCATATACATGAGTAACACACGCTTGTTTCTGCTCGTGGCTTAAAGAATGAGGCATACTCATGTGTAACGCACTTATTTAAGCCGGTTGCGCTTTTCCTCTTGTGGTCTTGTGGTTCTTGTTTAAAGAACGAGGCATACATATGAGTAGCGCGCTTGTTTACATGAGTAATGCGCACTTGTTTCTGCTCATGGCTTAAAGAACAAGGCATACACATGTGTAGCATGCTTGTTTCTGCCGGTTGCGCTTTTTCGTTTGTGGTTTAAAGAGCGAGGTGTAAACCAGTAACGCATGCTTCATCGCTTCTTTCTGCTCGTGGCTTAGAGAACGAGGCATACATATGTGGAGCACACTTGTTTCTATTTTCCGCCATGTTAATCTTTCTGCTAATGAGATGCATATTTCCACTCGACAAGTTATTTTGTTGAGTCAACAATAATTTTGTTCACTCGTACGACTCGTACAACTTGAGAACTGTTCAAAGCGGACCCTTGGGTGAACTAATGACTGAGATGCATTTTCCACTTGACAACTCTGTCTGTCAAGTCGACACAAGTTGTCGACTCATACAAGTTGTAAAACGAATTTTTCCACTCGTATCATGTTGACAGTAGCGCCCTTGTTTCGATTTTCCGCCATGCTAATCTTTCTGCTTATGAGATACATTTTTCCACTTAGATTCTGTAGCATGTTTTAAAAAGAACATGTTTGTCAAGATTTTTAAGGAACAACAATGTTTGCATCATTTTATCATTTAATAATTTTTTTTTCTTAATATCGAATCTTGTTATATTTTAAATGTATATATACTTTAGTTTACTATATTTATTAGATTGTAAATAGTTCTGTATTTTATGAGGGCCACAAGTTTATTAGCCTTTGGCTATTAAGTGCTACCCTCTTTAAGTAAAGGCTTTACTTACTTACTTACTCGACAAGTTATTTTGTCAAGTCGACAATATTTTGTCCACTCGTACAACTCGACAACTGTTCGAAGCAGATCCTTGGGTGAACTAATGAATGATACAATTTCCACTCGACAACTGTCTGTCAAGTCGACACAAGTTGTCGACTCATACGAGTTGTAAAACATATTTTTCCACTCGTATAATGTCAACAGTATTGAACATGACTGATGTCTCAGGGTGTGTGATATCCTGTTATTCAGTAAAATGTACCACTCAAAATTACAGAGTTTACTTTTGACTGGCCAGTGGCAAAAACTGAACATCTGGAGTTTAGTTTGGCAATGTTAAAACCTTTCTTCTCACTGTTGAACTTGACCGCCGACCGGTTAGCTTAGTGGTAGAGCACCGGACTAGCGTGCGGCCGGACCAACACTTATAATCGGACCACACTTAGGGTCTTTAAATAATTGAGAAAGTGCTGCGTTTGTAATAACATCTGCAAATGGTTAGACTTTCTAGTCTTCTCGGATAAGGACGATAAACTGTAGGTCCCGTCTCACAACACTTGTACCTAATAATCTGTGGGACGTTAAAGAACCTACACACTGTTCGATAAGAGTAGGGGACGTAGTTCCCGGTGTGGTGGTCTATCTCTACCTTTCATCTGTCTTTGACTTTCATGTGTGGGTTGGGTGGGTGGGTGAGATCAAATATGGACTGATAGCGGCAGCCAGAGGTGCCTTTACAGGCTGACGTCCGATCTCACCCTACAGAAGCACTGTAAACTATCCCTGAATAGCCCCGACGGGAGAGGATAAGTAAGTAAGTAATAGACACTTCTCTTAACATATTTGTTGCTCAGACCTAAAAAAACGTGAGGTGAATTGTGAATCGACGTTTCGCATTATGTGAGATAACCCAACAGGCGGCATTCTCTCTAACGAAAATAACATTTTCGAATCTAAGGGCCTGTTTACATGGAGGGAGGATGCCCTGAGTTCCTGAGTTACCCAGCTAACCGAGCTACTCTGGGAGGGCCAACCTTTCATACGTTTCTTTAGAAATGCACTGAACAGTTGACATGTGTGATGTAATTGTGACTTGGAAAAACACCTAGCCGGTCAGCCATTAGTTTGTGATCAAAAAATTGAACTTACCATTAATGTGCCTATGAAGCGAAATTTGTTAAGTTTACCCCTAAAAATGCAAGAATCTCAAAATTTGAGGTGCTTGTGATTTTAAATTGTTGATTTTACAAGCGTTTGAAGTTTCATTGGCTATTTTGCCTTTAAAAATGGTCAGGGGTCTGGGTCGTGTTTATTCGCAAAATTCTATGAATTGACGTCATTTTGGGTACAAAAATGTGTTTGCGCTTATGAATAGAGTACTAAAGCGGTTACGTCACGTTTCCCTGGCAACGAAATTTTCAGTTCTAAACAAACGCACATGAAACAAGATAGCGGTGTTCACAATTTCTTCTCTGCTTTCATTCTTTGAAAACGAAAACAAATCTGTGTCAAGAGGCGAAAATCATTACAAATCAAGTCACATCGAAAGTTTTTCTTTCAGCGAAGGTGTTTTAAAGGGACAAGTTCATGCTAGTATGAAGAAAAAAGTGTACAACATGACGGTTAGTTACGCTCAGCACAAAACGGTGCTTCTAGCTCCACTAACTAGCCATATTTATATTATCTACAAGCATTTTTTACTTTTCTAAAGTAAACAAATAGCTTCTTTTACACAACTTACATTTCTTATTTTAAATTAGATATAGCCTGAACTTAGATTTACATTTAGATTAAGATTTGGCTTTCAAATCGCAAGGATCCTCGAAGCTTCTTGTTGTAAGCCTACTTTAGAAGTTGGCTTAGACGTTGCTAATTTACCTCCATTTGATATCACCATCTAGAAAACCTAATAAATTTATTAATTTATATACTTTTCAGATCTATCTTGATGAAAAGAACGAAATCAAGTCTAGTGAATGTGAGTGTCCACGGGCCGATTATAAGTGCAGCCATGCTGCAGCGCTTTTCATCCACGGAATACATAATTTAAGTCGGACAGATGTTGAGTGCTCATGAAAAAAATGAAAGGCATCTGATATTTCTAACGTTTCTATTGCTGAAATGTTTCCCCCTAAAAAGCCAGGCTATACAGCCTTAACCCGACAACCAAAACTGGAAGATAGGGAAGCGCTGTATTCAGAACTACGCGCGTATGGAAAGTTCACCGGTCTTTGTTGGCTTTTGAGCCCTGAACCAAAGTTTCGTAGTCGAGTACCAGTCCCAACAATGGAGAATCTAATTTCTTCGGAAGAATTCTTATCTCTGTCGACAACTGACGAGCAGTTGCAGTTTATTAGATCTAAATTAAAAGTCAGCGAAGATACTATAAAGCAAGTCAGTTCGTTAACTGTTGGTCAGAGAAACAACCCATCATGGAACTTGGTGAGGAAGGGGCGCTTAACTGCGAGCAATTTTGGTTGTGTGATCAAGGCTAAAAGGGTCACCCCATCCCTCGTAAAGCGCCTTTTGGGAGATTACGATATTTCTCGTGTTAAAGCTGTGGCATGGGGAGTGACGAATGAAACTGAGGCCATTAAGACATTTGCTGCTCGAACTGATCTTGACGTTGTTGAGACTGGGGTATGGTTAGACGAGTCGGGGGCTCTTGGGGCCTCTCCTGATGGTTTAGTAGGAGAAGAACACGTTTTGGAGGCAAAATGCAGTTACACACACAGAAATGAGAGCATTGCAGACGCCTTGAAAAGCAAAACGTTTTGCCTGGAGAAAGGGGAGGATGGATCCTTCTCACTTAAAAAAGATCACGATTACTACCATCAGGTCCAAGGACAAATGTACTTAGCGAAGAGGCGTTTTTGTTATTTCGTTGTGTGGACAAACAATTGGTGTATCATTATTGAAATTGCGAAGGATCCCAGTTGGGAAAGAAACCTGGAAAAACTCAGGGACTTCTATTTTAAGCGTATTTTCCCAAAAATTGTCGAGGGGGAACTGTGAGGCTTGCTGATAACCTTTATTTCGAGCTAATGACATTATATTTCTACCACCAGTACAATCTTTAAAGGCTGTAAAATTGACTTTGTTCTGAATAACATTTTATTAAATATAGGAGAGGTTCATTAATGTTTATCCCTGAGTTTAAAATTGACATATGTTTATATTTACTCAAATTCTGTCCCCTCACACCCTTCCTTTATTAATGGGAATTGTAGATTTACAAGTGCAGCACAGAGCTGAAATACTTTGTCAGCATAGCATCTTAACCCATTGGCACCCGTGCCGGCCAAAACCGGCCGTAAAAAACTCCCATGCTTCAAAACATTGCAACTTTCTCAATCGCACGAATATTGCCTTAACTGTTAGTTGTGAGCACGAAATGGGATGCCCTTTAAATTTAGATATCCAATAAATGCAAGAAACGTAGCGATTTTTACCAAATATGGCCTTTTGAGTTTGGACAAGAATGAAACTGGCCGTTTTTAACGTCAAAGAGAAACAACAAAAATGCCCCTTTTTGCCTTCATGTTTTTTTAGGGAAATCATCGTCGAAAAACCAAAACTCAACCATCATAACGAAATTCAGTCCTTTTTCTAGCTTAGAAATGACTTTTTTTGTTCATATTCTTCTCCCGAGCGTAGATACAGCCTTTTGTTCCAGTGCATTCGGGCCTTCCCGACATTTTCAACATCTTGAGCGCATTGCATGCTGGGAACTAACGAGAATTTTTGACAGCGCCCGTTCCTTCCCCCAATTCTTTCACACAGCCACTCCGACAAAATTTCCTGCTCGTGGTCATCTTCAGTACACAGAAATTCCAAAATATGTGGCGGTAGGTCGAGAAATTCATCAATAGTCGAGTCCCAAAGGTACTAAGTGTTCGACCGGCCAAATTCCCAGTTCGTCGAGTAACAAGCCAAATTCAACAACAAAGGACATCACCTTGCTCGATTCTTTGAGAAAGTGGACTCTTAGACTACCGTCACGCTTAATGATGCTCATCAGGCAGCCGCTAAAGATGAAAAATGGCTGTAAATTTAGCAGAAATCGCAAGCAAACCGAACTTAGGCCATTGTTGTCGCTTCACGGATAAAAAATGGCTACGTCAAAATGACGTTTTCAGAAACCTTGAGCCTCCAGTGGCTTAGGACAGCACCACTTTTCCCTGGTAGTTCAAATAAAGAGTCACGAATTGCTATTCATCGTTTATAGGTGGAAAATCACTCCGAAAATGTAAAAACCGCCGGTAGTCAATGGGTTAAGTAAGGGGGAACAAAACTGAGAATTTTGAAATCTTTCAACCGGGCATTAGCCCTTTCAACATGAATTCTGCATTTTGCAATGTTTTTGGTTGCCTTAACTTCACTCTCTGTAAACTTTCCATTTTCTAAAAACGGGGGAATATTTACAGAAACGCCTTTTGGAACAATGTCCTGTATTAAAAAACCTTTATCGGCGAGGATCAAATCACCTGGTACCATATGATTGAGTAGCCCCGATTGACGGACTATTTCCTTATCTGATATTGACCCTGGATATAGGTTACTAACATATGCAATGACTGCATTGGGCGCAACCCCCACTATAACTTTAAAAGAATTCATTCCCCTGTAACTTGAGTAGGTTGCATTTTGTTGGCTCATGAGACAGGGTGTTGCAATATCTATGTCAGTACAGTCAATGACTATTCTGCAGCTGCTAAACATTGAGAAAGATGACGGTGAACATAACTTGTTTTTCTCCCTAGTAGGAATGGATGTCATCACGTCCTTAAACAAAATATTATGTAACACATGAACGAACGTTGTCACAATATTAGAAATTGTTGTGACACTACAAGAGTACAGTTGAGCTAGGTGGAGATTAGTATAATTTTGTCTCAAATTCATTAACGTGATTAAGATTTGATCTTCAAACAGCATTGACTCTACTTTCCAACCTGCGTAGTACCACATGGAGTCCCTAAATCTAGAAGCATAGTTTACAACAATCTGGAAAACCTCCTTTGTTGGAAGTCCAGTCTCCATACGTATAACGTCTGCACTGAGAGTAGAAGCTGAGTAATGCGATCTTTGGTACTGGGCATTGCATTCCTGCTGCTTCATCTGTCTTTTTGTAAGATCAAGTTCGGCCTCAAGAATAATCTTATCAGTTGGAGGTTTCAGTTCTTCAAGGGTGACCTCTTCCTGTTTTCGGACCATATCTTCCTTACCATATCTTCTTTACCACATCCTCTTTCACAGGAGCACTCTGCTTTTTCTTCTTTCGTGGGGGTGACATTTCTGATGGAAACAGTTTATCAGAATTTCGGGAGTAGATTTCTGGACCAGCAGATTTGTTTCCGTCTCGAAAATGGCAGCTGCAAATTCTGGAATGCCCACTAGGCTCTCTGTCTTCCCTCCTGTTACAAGAATAAAAACGTTAGTTAACTTTCCACGCGAAAAACCGAAGTTTCTAGGAAGAAGTTATGAATCGTTCATAGCCGAAATCAAAGGAAGATTGAGCCTTACAATACCGATACACTACCTGAAACCAAACTCTAAATTGTTTTTAATTTTACTGTTTTAAAATTAAACCAATAAGTGAGAAACTGATCCCATCTCTGTGAGCAAATCTTCACTTAAGTCAAAACTAGCACAGTTTTAAATGCACGATTTTTTTGTTTTTGTTTTAACGCATCAGGAAGTTTTCACCGATTGAGTGTAACCACCTAGGAAAAAAACACATCATCTGGGACTGGGTGGAAGTTAACAGGTTTTCTCCAACGTACGTTTTTATAAAAGCAAACAAAACTATTCAGTCAGTTCTTACCACGTTAATATACATCAATACGCAAACCTAAATCAACACTAGATTAGAGACAGCTTCTAAAACACTTTGTAAATACATGTATGTGATGGAAATTGTTCTTTTATACTCACAGAACTAGCGGTAAACAAAATTATTTAATTTTTTGCGGTAAAAAAAAAATAAAGAAAACCCTCCAACAACTACACAGACAGAGAGAAGCCGCGTAGGCCGCGTGTTTAAGCTGAACGATCAAACACGGCGCTTTAAAAACAAAATTTGATGACTGAAGCCTACGTTTTACTCAAAGAAATATAAATTTATCTTACCTTATTAGTCGAATCCATCGTTGGTATTCGGACTTTTTCTTGATTTTATTTGGAAACGAGAAGAATTTGCACGTATGTGATTCTGAATGGTGATTGCAGCCTGGAGCAAAACATTCAACCATCACGGTCTTTCAATCCCGGCGTTTATTCTACACAGTTAAAAAGTAATATTCCTTTTTCAACGGCTTCAAAGGTTCGTTGGGTGTCTCAGATTCAAAACAAAACCATAAATCGATTCATTAAAGAAATCTTTGATGGTGATAACCTTACAACGGAACGTCAACGCAAACTTGATTGCCTCGCAGTAGCGTTGCTAGGCTTCAAAAATTTTGTCATGCCATGGGGCGTGACGTCACACTTTAGTACTCTATTAAGCCTCGTTTTGGCTTGGGGGTCTCGTTTTGG
Organism: Pachyseris speciosa; assembly: GCA_016490735.1. Taxonomy (NCBI): domain Eukaryota; kingdom Metazoa; phylum Cnidaria; class Anthozoa; order Scleractinia; family Pachyseridae; genus Pachyseris; species Pachyseris speciosa. Next base: position 654,131 of record JAEMWC010000333.1, on the reverse strand, counting down.
TTAAGTTAACCTAACTTGGATCTGCAATCCAATCAAAAACCAGTACTGGTCAGCGGCCAACCTAAAAAAAACAGCTGACCTCGATGAGCTTTAAACTTAACCCATTGACTACCGGCGGTTTTTACATTTTCGGAGTGATTTTCCACCTATAAATGATGAATAGCAATTCGTGACTCTTTATTTGAACTACCAGGGAAAAGTGGTGCTGTCCTAAGCCACTGGAGGCTCAAGGTTTCTGAAAACGTCATTTTGACGAAGCTATTTTTAATCCGTGAAGCGACAACAATGGCCCAAGTTCGGTTTGCTTGCGATTTCTGCTAAATTTACAGCCATTTTTCATCTTTAGCGGCTGCCTGATGAGCATCATTAAGCGTGACGGTAGTCTAAGAGTCCACTTTCTCAAAGAATCGAGCAAGGTGATGTCCTTTGTTGTTGAATTTGGCTTGTTACTCGACGAACTGGGAATTTGGCCAGTCGAACACTTAGTACCTTTGGGACTTGACTATTGATGAATTTCTCGACCTACCGCCACATATTTTGGAATTTCTGAGTACTGAAGATGGCCACGAGCAGGAAATTTTGGCGGTAGGTCGGAGTGGCTGCAGACTTGGGGGAAGGAATGGGCGCTGTCAAAAATTCTCGTTAGTTCCCAGCATGCAATGCGCTCAAGATCTTGAAAATGTCGGGAAGGCCCGAATGCACTGGAACAAAAGGCTGTATCTACGCTCTGGAGAAGAATATGAACAAAAAAAGTCATTTCTAAGCTAGAAAAAGGACTGAATTTCATTATGATGGTTGAAGTTTGGTTTTTCGACGATGATTTCCTTAAAAAACATGAAGGCAAAAAGGGGCATTTTTGTTGTTTCTCTTTGACGTTAAAAACGGCCAGTTTCATTCTTGTCCAAACTCAAAAGGCCATATTTGGTAAAAATCGCTACGTTTCTTGCATTTATTGGATATCCAAATTTAAAGGGCATTCCATTTCGTGCTCACAACTAACAGTTAAGGCAATATTCGTGCGATTGAGAAAGTTGCAATGTTTTGAAGCATGGGAGTTTTTTACGGCTGGTTTTGGCCGGCACGGGTGCCAATGGGTTAAGCCCGCGATATGGTCATGTGATACTGGTCAGCGGATACCTTGTTTTGACAGGTCAATTGACCATAACATGGATGTCCAAAATTAAAGATGTACGCTGTAAACTAGCTCTTCAGCTGGCATATAGCCGCCATGTTGGATTATTAATTATTATTATTATTATTATTATTATTAGGATATTAACTCAGTAGCATTTCATATTGGCATACATGGAAGGGCAGACGTACGTACGGTTGGTCGGTCGGTCGTACGGTGACGTCATGACCAAATTTTCTCAGACAGATGGGTTACCATATTTTCTTACTCATGGTGCTCCGCGCGGAGCTCCGCTATGATATATTTTTAGTTACTATGTTTAGGTTATGGTTATATAAGATATAGATTTAGCCAAGCCTAAAAGTGAAGCTCCACGGGTACTTTTTTTTTTTTACTAGTATTGAGCAACTTTGCTTGGCTTTCCTTGCACCAATATTTTCTGTTTAGAGCAGTCAACAGGAATTGACCGTGGTTCAAAAACTTCAAAACATTAAGCATTACAAGAACAAAATACACTATACGTATGTTGGTTCGAAAACAAATAACGATCATTTTCACCCAACATTGTGTTGGACGAGCATGTTTGACCGTTTAGCCACCTCTTTCAACATTGCATGATCGTTTAGCCACCCAACCAACAAAGTGTACACAACCGGTAAAAAGCAACCAAATGAACCACATAATATTGAAATTTCATCGATAATACGGAAAACCTTGTTCTGTGGACTCACTCTGTCCAGTGTTTGGTCAAACATTATTTGTGCGCTTAGCCACCCAACGTTGTTTGACAAACACAATCCGATGTTGGATGAACATGTTTGATTGCCTTGCCGGCCGTGGGGCTTTAATCCTTAATTCTATTCCGTCACCGCACTGAGGGCTCACGTGAGATAGCATTGCGCCTGCGCGAACTCAGTGTGTTGCCGCCTTTGGAGCGAACGGACGTTTGTTTTTTCAGCACGCTGAGAATTTTAGTTTTAAGCGATAATTCGCTAAAAATGCCCGAGACCTCAGATAAATCTGAGCTTAAGGGCGAGAAAGACAACTTAAAAAGGAAAAGTAGTGGCTCTAGAAGCGAACACATTGAAGCAAATGTTAGGATCATCGAAAGAGGTGATGGCGCCGATGGCGCCAAAACTGACTCACATGGTTTACAAGAGCTGGCCGCTACGCTGAGACAGGGTTTCACCCAGATGTCTCAAGATTTATCCAAGACTATTGCTGAGTCATTCAAACAGTTTCAGTCAGACTTTGAAATACAATATGTTGACCCGGAGGAAGAACAGGAGGCACAATCTGCCGAGAATGACCACGAGGCCAGCGAAGAGCCCCCCACGAAGAAGAAGCGAGATGACAAAACTACGAGCTTAGAAGAAGCTGTGACAAAGCTGGCTGATTCAGCCGGGGCTCAAAATATGCCTTCTAATGAAGGACAATTTGAGGTACTTAACAGCTTGAAACAAGAGCTGAAGAAAGAGGAGACGGGCCCAAGTGTAAACACAGAGCTGGCGAATGTAGTGAATGCCATGCTCAAAGAAGGGCTGCCTGAAGAGAAACTTCAGGAAAAGTTGAACAAGTATCACAGACCAGAGAACTGTGAATTCTTGACAAAAGTACGAGTCAATCAACCAGTATGGGACCACCTTACTCCAACAGTCCGGTCCCAAGATGTTAGACTGCAAAAGGTGCAGACATCCATCTTCAAAGGAATGTGCGCGTTGACAAATATGATCGACAAACTCCTTGAGCACTTGTCGTCACTCCCAGCGGGAAACGACCTTCTTCAAAAGTCAACAGATGCACTTACATTGTTCGCTAATGCAAACAGTGAACTAAATCAAAGACGAAGGGAATTTATTAAACCGGATTTACACGAGGAATACAAACATCTTTGCTCCTCGTCGGTTCCAATCACTGACCAATTGTTTGGCAATGATCTCCCGAAACAAGTGAAAGAATTGACCGAGGTCAATCGAGTGGGAAAGAAAGTCTCCACACACAGTGGTCGATCAACGAACAAGCCTGATTATCACGGGCACAACTCTTAAGCCCCGGCTACACGTTCAAACATTGTTATAAAACATTCGTTGGATGAACAATGTTAGTACGTGTAGCATGCATGTTTGATGACGTTTCTTCAACATTTTTTGTTGGAAGAATGTTTTGATTGCGATCAAACATTTTCTCCAACATACAACAAATGTTGAAGCGTGTAGCCGCCCTTTCAACATTGTATTGTAAAGACCAATCAGAGTTAAGGGCCCAGTCTCCAATCCAAAAGCCTATTGGCAGAGGTGGAAATTGTTGAAGTCAGACCCCCGAAGCGACGTTTTTCCAACAATGTTATATGCGTGTCCAACATTGTTAGAAGCGTTCTTACAACAATGTTGGGTCGTGTTCTTCTAACAATGTTACAACGTGTAGCCGAGGCTTTACGCACATAGCCGCGGACGCTCAGGAAACCAACATTACAGGAAGCCTTTTTTAGGCTCGTGGAAAAACGACCACAAACATCCTCCGAACTTCAAGAGGAAGAAGGAGGGGAAGTCAAAATGAATCAGACTGCTAACAAAGTTGAGGTAAGAAAGGGGTCAGAGCAACCTATTAAAATTACAGGTGGAAGACTGAAACAATTTACCTCTCAGTGGCAATGCATAACCTCAGATCTTTTCATACTTAATAGTGTGAAAAATTATAAAATTGAGTTTGAAAATGGAGAGCCAATGCAGTTTATGCCACCAAAAGAAATAAATTTTACAAAACCAGAGCAGGAGGTCATTGACAATGAAATTGATAAACTGCTGACCAAAGGTGTGATTTCAGAAACCACACATTGCCCTGGTGAATTTATTTCTACTATATTCATACGCCCTAAGAAAGATGGAGGGGTTAGATTAATTCTAAATTTGAAGAATTTGAATGAACATGTGGAGTATCACCATTTTAAGATGGATACCTTACAATCGGCAATAAGGCTTATGACTCCAAACTGTTATATGGCCTCAGTAGACCTGCGTGACGCATACTACTCAGTGCCAATTCACAAAGATGATCAAAAATATCTGAGGTTTTGCTGGAAAGGTAGATTGTTTCAGTTTACATGTCTACCAAATGGTCTGGCTTGTGCACCCCGACTCTTCACAAAGATCCTTAAGCCAGTGTATGCTAAGCTGCGCCAGAAGGGTCACCTAAATGTAGGCTATATTGATGACTCTTATTTACAAGGGGAGAGCGTGGAGGACTGCCAAGCCAATATTAATGATACCTGTGACTTATTTTCAACATTGGGTTTTATCCTACATCCTGATAAGTCGGTCTTACAGCCAGTTCAAGTCCTTACTTTTCTGGGATTTGTCTTGGATTCAGTTAATATGACTGTCTCCTTAACACAGGAAAAAATCCAGCGCATAAGGGAAAGATGCAAGAAAATGATGGAGCTTGTTGAGCTCCCAATCCAGGAACTAGCTAGCTTTATAGGGCTTTTAGTGTCAAGTTTTCCTGGGATCTTATATGGACCACTGTATTATAGACAACTTGAGAGGGATAAAACTACAGCCTTAAGACAAAACTATGGCAATTATAATGCTCAAATGAGATTATCCCAAGAAAGCTTTTCAGAGATAAAGTGGTGGTATGATAACATACAGACCAATAACTACCCCATATTATTGCCTAATTCAATCAACTAAAGGATGGGGAGCTGTCAAAGAGACAGAGAAAATAGGGGGTAGATGGTCAGAGGAAGAAGCAAAATATCACATTAATTGTCTGGAGCTGTTAGCTGCAATTTTTGGACTTAAGGCATTTTGCAAAAATGAGCAAGGCATTCACGTTAAGATTTACTCTGATAACTCTACAACTGTGAACTATATTAATGCTATGGGAGGTGTACATTCTAGGGAATGTCACACTATTGCTAAAGATATTTGGCAGTGGTGCATAGAAAAACAAATATGGTTAACAGCTGCTCATATCCCAGGGACCAAAAATGTTGAGGCAGATCGGGAATCACGCGTTTTCTCAGACAACAAGGAATGGATGATAAGATCTGATATTTTCCAACAGATCACAGATATCTGGGGGGAGCCCTCCATAGACCTCTTTGCATCCAGACTAAATCATCAGGTTCCATGCTATGTATCCTGGAAACCTGACCCAGGGGCAGCCTTTATTGATGCATTTTCTGTAACATGGGATAAACACTTGTTTTATGCTTTCCCTCCTTTCAGTTTAATTGCAAGATGCCTACAGAAAATACAAACCGATTGTGCAGAGGGATTGATGATAGTTCCAATGTGGCCAACCCAGAGTTGGTATCCCAAACTTCTTCGCATGTTAGTGGCTGCTCCAAGAGTGTTACCACAACAACGAACTGCCTTACAAATGCCGGGGATGCCACAAGAAGTCCACCCCCTATTCAGGAAAATGGTTCTGATTGCATGCAGATTGTCCGGCAGTCCTATGAGACACAAGGAATTTCTCAAAAGGCAACCTCCATCATCTTACAGTCCTGGAGGAAAGGAACTACAAAGCAGTATTCCTCCTACATCAAAAGATGGACTACATATTGTCATAAAAAACAGATTGATCCAGTTTCTGCCACTGTCCCCCAGGCACTAGACTTTTTAGTGGAATTATTTGAGTCAGGCATCGGTTACAGTGGTATTAACACTGCAAGGTCTGCTCTATCCAGTGTCTTAAAGCCTGTGGACGGGATGACTTTTGGAGCACAAGAGAGTGTTAAGAGGTTCTTAAAAGGAGTTTACGAAGCAAGACCCTCCAACCCAAGATATACTGAGACATGGGATGTGAGCAAGGTTCTGAACTATCTTAAGACAATCTCTATTACAGACTGCTCACTAAAGGATCTGACTTTAAAATTAGTCACTTTAATGTCATTAGTATCAGCTCAACGGGGGCAGACAATTCACTACTTGTCTTTGGAGGACATGGTTGTTTCAGAAACTTCTGTGACTTTTATTATCTCCAGGCCTATTAAACAGTCTAAGCCAGGGTCAAAACCCACTGTTGTTAAGTTTGTAGCTTACCCGGACAACCCTAACATTTGTGTTGTCACTACCTTGAAGGCATATCTTAATCGTACCTCTTCTCTACGTGGAAGTGCACAACAATTGTTTATTAGTCATTACAAGCCATTTAAACCAGTTTCCCGAGACACCATCAGTAGATGGGTCAAAGCTGTAATGCAAAAGTCAGGAATTGATGTAACCTTTTTCAAGCCCCACAGTACTAGGGCTGCCGCAACATCTAAGGCTTTGTTGAAATCTGTACCATTAGAGCACATCCTCTGGTAATAAGGTTTTTCGCCTTGTGACAGTATATCGGCCTCCACCGTCCAAGAAAAATGGCTTTACAGTAGAAAAGTTTTTCTCAGAATTCTCTGCGTTCTTAGAGGAGTTGACTGTTATATCCTATCAATTTCTTCTTTGTGGTGATTTCAACTTTCATGTTGATGACAATGCAAATGCAAACGCTAAACAATTCCACGATCTTCTTTTTTCTGCAGATCTGAAACAGCATGTTAATGGCCCTACCCATCGTTTGGGTCATACTTTGGATCTTCTCATCACTCGCGAGATGGATACTCTAATTTCTCATACAAGAATTTTACCAGATCTTCTCTCTGACCATCTAGCGGTTGTGTGCTTCATAAATTTACCGCGGCCTCCTGCCACTCGTATAACTGTTACGCGTCGGAAGACTCGGGACATCGATCTTGATGCTTTTCGGAAGGACATCTCCCGTGCCTTCTCTAAGGAACCAGTTGATGACTTGGACGACAAGATAACTGCGTTTGATAACACATTGCGTCTTCTACTTGACAAGTACGCCCCAGAACAAACTAGGAATATAACCCTTAGGCCACACGCGCCTTGGTTCTCAGATGATCTTCGCGAATTAAAACGTGTTAAAAGGCGCTGTGAAAGAAAATTCCAATCCACTAAGTTATCAGTCGACAAGCAAATTTACTATCAAGCCTGCCGCAATTATAATCGCTTGTTGGAGGTTTCGAAAACCAATTACTTGAAGGACAAATTTAGTACGTCTAATATGAAGCAGCTTTTCAAGCTCGTTGATGGTATGTTCAGCGTAAAGTCTTCTCCAACTCTACCGACACATGACTCTCTTGAACATTTGGTTGAGAGTTTTGGCGACTTCTTCGAATCTAAAATCATCAATATCAGACGTTCTCTCTCTCAACAACCCTCCTCGCGGCCTAAATGTGTGACTGATGTATCGTGCTCTACCTCCTTCAGTCAGTTTGATCACGTCTCTCCTAATGGTCTCAAGACTATCATTCAGTCATCAAAAAGTAAAAGTTGTGCTCTCGATCCTATACCTACTTGGTTGTTAAAGGACTGCATTGATGTTATGTTGCCCACTCTAACTGATATCATGAACGTGTCTTTGGATCAGGGCATTTTTCCCTCTTTTTTCAAGAAGTCACTGATTCGGCCTCTGATAAAAAAGGACAACCTCAATGCTGATGTCTTCGCTAACTATCGGCCTATTTCCAATCTATCGTTTCTCTCTAAGACATTAGAGAGAATAGTGGCTTCCCAGATTGAGGGTTATCTCACCACGAATGGCTTATTTGCTAAAATGCAATCAGCATACAGAAAGCATCATAGTACTGAAACTGCCCTTCTACGAGTTGTTAATGATATACATCAGGCAATTGACAATAAATGCGAAGCTCTTTTAGTGCTGTTAGATCTGTCCGCGGCTTTTGACACAATAGACCACGCTATTCTTCTTGATAGGCTTCGGTATCGCTATGGCTTTTCCGAAATGGTTCTTCGGTGGATTGAATCATACCTTAAAGGTCGTCCTCAATGCATCGCCCTCGATAAGATCGTTTCTCGACCACGATATCTACCGTGTGGTGTTCCTCAAGGGTCCGCCCTTGGACCGCTGTTATTCTCGTTGTATATCGCCCCTCTTGAAGATATCATCTCCGCACACGGTTTCGACGTAATGATGTATGCTGACGACACCCAGCTCTACATTTTTATGCGTAAAGGAAACCGCATCGCTTCTCTAGAAAATCTCAGTTTGTGTCTAGATGATATCATGAGTTGGAATTTATGCAATATGCTTAAATGCAATCCGTCGAAGACTGAGATAATTCATTTCTCTTCGCGTTTTTCACCTGCTGAGCCGATTGCTTCGATTAAAGTCGGTGATCATTACGTTCAGCCTACTAGTGTTATCAAAGACCTTGGAGTCACGCTTGATTCACACCTTACCTTTGTTCCCCATGTCAACAATACCTGTCGCGCTCTTTCGCGTTCGTTTCATTTTATTGGCAGAATCAGAAAATATCTTTCGCAAGCGGATACTGAGCGCATTGTCCATGCCTTTGTTTTATCGAAATTGGATTATTGTAATAGTTTGCTCTATGGAATTCCCTCTCGTGAAATTGAGAAACTTCAGAGATTGCAGAATACCGCGGCAAGATTAATTGTGTGCATGAAGAAGACTGATCACATTACTCCTGTTTTAAAAAAGTTGCACTGGCTTCCTGTAAATGACAGAATAATTTTTAAGTTACTGTTGCTTACGTACAAATCTCTTAATGGCCTTGCCCCGGTGTATATTAACGAACTTTTACATCATTACACTCCCTGTCGCTCTCTTCGTTCTAGCGATTCCAACCTCCTAGTTATCCCGAAGACTGCTACAGTTACTTACGGAGATAGATCTTTTGCGGCAATTGCTCCGAAGTTATGGAATCAGCTACCGCTTGCAATTAGACTAGGTAACTCTGTTGATAGTTTTAAAAGGGCCTTGAAAACGTACCTGTTTCGTGAGAGCTCTTTCTTTTAGCTGTAAAAAGCATCGAGACATTTATATGTAGAATGCGTTTTTAAGAACTTTAATTATTATTATTATTATTATCTTATCAGTTGCAGGATGGAGCTCATCTGACACTTTTGCAAAGTTTTATAGCAAGCCTGTTATCAACACAGATAGTTTTTCTAACGTTTTGTTACAAGAGTAAAGTTAATAAACTGTTTTGACCAATATGACTTGCTTGGTTGGTCATTACCCTGTTCATGTGTGCAGTGGGCTTTGAAGTCTCACGTGAGCCCTCAGTGCGGTGACGGAATAGAATTGGAAAATTAAACGAGACTTACCTGTAAGTTGAAGTTTGATTGAAATTCTATCCGTCACCAAGCACTGAGGGATTACGTGCCCTCCCTTTTAAGGCCCTCCCATTTTGCTGGTCAGGGTTTTCTTTCCCCTGCACACATGGCAAGTGCTTTAAAAACTGAGTTCGCGCAGGCGCAATGCTATCTCACGTAATCCCTCAGTGCTTGGTGACGGATAGAATTTCAATCAAACTTCAACTTACAGGTAAGTCTCGTTTAATTTTCCAATTTTACGAGGACTCGTTGTGATTATGTGTTAATAAGACAAGGGCAAAAGTTGCTTAACGCTGTTGAGGCACCAACATCGAAAAACAAACAGTCAGCCAAGCGGAGTAAAAACACTTGTTCACTTGCAACCAAGACAGCAAAACAAAGAATTCAACTACTTCTTTGCGTCCAAAACGAGTAGACTAAAAGTTTCATTCCTGAACAAATAAAGTAACAACGATTAAGGTGATTCCTCACAATTGCATGGCGCATCCTTCCTGTGCATAATTTATGGCGTCATTTAGCGTGCGCTTGTGCGCACGTACACTAGAAACATTGCGAATTTGCCTTGACATTGAGCTTTTTCAGCTGAAATTTCCCTTCGTCGTCGTGTTGTAAAGAAACGAGCACGGTGACACCCCCTTTTTATTGGTGTAATGTACTGGTAATAGGCACACGAAAAACATATTTTAAGGAGAAAAAAAAGTTTATTAACCCCTTCAATGCGAACTTTTTGCACGTTTTTTCTTGCAATTTCCTGAGGGTAGGAGGTCAGGACGACCTCGCTATTCCATATAAGGGGTTACCACGGCAATTTAGCTGGTCCACAACACTGAAGGCTCTATCTTTGTTGTCACGCTTGTCACGCTAGCTGTCGTTTATTTCTAAACGAATACTGCAGCTACAATTCGTTGCTTATTTGATTTATAAGTATGTTTTTCGAGCCATTTTCCACCTCAACAACAACAACAACAACAAGGTTTATTTGAACTGTAAAATTAAATTAAGTGCAAATTAAACAGGAAAGAAATTAAGAATACATACAGTTGCTGGTCACCCAAAATAACTAAAAAGCTAAAACTAGTTGGGTGACCAAGCCCCCTGCCTGGCATCATAAAGCTGGGTTGATGGGCAGAGGCAATCCTTTGAAATAAAACAGAGGTGAGAAGCAATTTCACACGAAGCAGGCCGCTCAAGGTATTCGAGCGAGTGATGGCAATCCACGAAGTGAAGTTGTGTAGTCGTTTTTGTGAGTGGATTCCGGGACCTGGCATGGCAATTTTGACTTGTAAATAATGCAATCGTTTTTGTGAGTGGATTCCGGGACCTGGCATGGCAATTTTGACTTGTAAATAATGCAATCGGTGAAATACTTCGCCAGCAGGACCGGGTGGCTCGACACGTTTCTACAATCTTGCGCCCGTTATCCAAGACCTTCCCAGAATTCCTTTGGGTCACACAAGCAAAAATTACAGACCAGTGAGTGCAAGTGAAATCAAAAGCGTTATCTGCGTCGCGCTAAACAAGTGAGCAGGTAAAACTGGAACAGATTTCAAGTCGAAGTTTGCTGCCAACGTATAATTTTAGCTTCAAAAGTTATTTTTGTCCGAAAAACTTCAAGGCAAAATTGCTTATTTTTGGTGTTGTCAATGGGCGTTCAAAGCCAACATTTTTGGTTTTGTAACAAAATAAACGGTCATACTTGATGTTGATACTTGAGTTTTGGTCAGTTTATGGAGTGATAAAGTCTACGTAATTGAGCCTTTGGCAATAAGAATCGTTCATTTCAACCGTAGCAAGGGATTTGGGAAAGTTGTAGGTTTTCAAAGCACTAACGGTGTTTGTGACGTACTGAGTACGTCAATAACACACTTAAGGGTTAATAGTAGAAGTTGGATTATTTATTATATAAATGGGGTGAAACTCTGCATTTGGAGCCACGAAGGAGTTTGAGATGATGACGGGTGGTCCAGTTTCCTTACATTATTTGCAAGACAGGGCAATTTGAAATCACAATACTAAAAGAATATAGCCCAGAAAACAATTAGGCTCTAGTTTTCACTACTATTCATACTTTTTGCTACATAATAACAGCTTTCTTCGGTTGTTCATGCTTCGAACATTTTTCGTGCAACTCCGTAAAAACACTTAGCACAACAAGTATGCAGGGCGAAAACAAGCATGGTGACCCCCTCTTTTTGTTGCATTTTTTCAATGTCCTATGCATGACTATCAATTGTGCCAAGTCTAAAAAAAATCTTAATAGTACATCCTTTTCAGGGGGGAATTACTTTAAACCAAATGTTAAGCTTCAATTTAATTAATTCACCTGTGTTGTGAGAGGTTTCCACTACTTGAAAATAGGTATCCACTTTAGTAAAAACACTGATTGGAATCTCCAAAAATAGCAAACGGTTTGTCCAAAGAAAGAACTTTTTCTACTAAGTTTGAGCTACTAGTTCCTCCCATTAATGTCAGTGAACTGTTAAGTGGCCTTTCTTGGTGAGCTGCAAGATGCCGTGGTAAAGTGAAAGCCCTTGAAGCGTTGAATCATTTTGTTTTTCAACCACACAATCCTCAGGCACCATGCAAGTTGATCCGAGGTTTTAAGTTTTTCCTGAGATAAATCTTTTGCTCTTCCTTTTCATCACTTGCAAATTCACATTCGGGAGTATCTTTTAACTACAATCTTCAACAAATCTCTTGGGAAGGTTGAAATAATTCGTCTTATTAAATGTTCCCAAGTAAAATTGACGAAGATTGTAGTTCTTGATTTTTATGCCTTTTTACACAAATTAAAAGACAAACTTCGAAGAAGATGATTAAGTCGTTTTTCTCAAAATGAAGAAACCAACTGAGTGTGAAATTTCGAGAAAGCGTGTGAAAAATTAAGCCTCGTTTTGGTTTGGGTGTCCCACACATGGCTTGAGCCTGTGATCCATTAGCCAACACCTGGTCAGCAGTCAAATTAAAACAAAACAGCTGACCTCGAAGAGCGCTAAACTTGAGCCCGCGATATGGTCATGATACTTGCCTTGTTTTGACAGGTGTCAATTAACCACAACATGGATGTTGATGGATGTCCAATATCAAAGATGTAAGCTGTAAACTAGGTCGTTGGCTGGAGTACGGCTGCCATGTTGGGCTCTAGTAGGGCTCAAGTAGGGCTCAAGTATTGATTATTATTATTACTATTATTAGGATATTATTAATTATTGGGCGACGTTGTTGTCATCGTCGTGCATATGCGCCCATCAGCAATACCGCTAGCCATGATTACCATGAGAAAAGCAGTTCATGGGTTCCTACAGTACAAGTATGGTGCTCTGCTATAGCAGGTTTGCTCTCCTTTCAAAGAGCAAACATTTAGGTTTTGCATGAAATTTGGTTGTATGATACATTATGATACAGTATGTTATCACATTATTTTCAGATTTCCTAATTAATTCAGTTATTATTTTGTCTCATTAATATTCATATTTTAGGTTATCTGGACTCTCAATTATCCGTACTATTTACCCCACTGCAAGGCGAGTCTGGATAATCGAGGTTCAACTGTATCAGAAATAATGTCCTGTATTTTTATTTTGTTATTTAAAGGACTCATTACTTCTTTCAATGTCCTTCTTGCTAAAAGCTGGGAAAGCGAGAGTGGTTTTTGGACTTATAGGCGAAAAGTGTATGTTTGAAGAGTTCTTGTTCTTCGCACTTGGAGCAGACAATGATCCCAGAATTCATTGCGGTCAAACAGGGCGCTGTCTGAAGTCAAAAACTCTCGCGCGGGGCGGTGGGTTGGGGAAGATTACTTGTTTTTAGTTAAAACTCTACCTTATAAAATAACTTTGAAAACTGTCTAGCTGCTGCACCGAGGTTTCCATTGTTCATTAATTTTGAAGAGCGCATTTTTTGAAACCAATCGTGACATGAAATCGCAGCTTGCTTTTACTGTTAGCCGTGGAATAGTTAGTCGAACTTCGGAAACGCTACCGAAAATTCATTCGGCTCGAAGTGAAGTCTGCCCGTTTTCGATGAGTATCTTGAACACAATCCATGGAAAAGAGTTGCATTGGCGCGCACGGCAAACATTCAAAGCAATATTAAGCGGTACTCCTCGCGATTCGTCTGTGTGAATCAGATGTACGTAAACAACGGATCATAACGTGAACGATCGCCGCAGTTAGGAACACAACTTAAGCAGTAGTGAAACCAAATAAAAAAACAAACAAACAAAAACAAAACAAAACAAAACAAAACAAAACGGAAAAAAAAAACCGCTTGTACGGGATTCGAACCAACAACCTCTGCGAAACCGGTGAATTGCCGTAACATCCGCGCTTGTTGGTTCGTGACATATCCGTGACTGATGAACAAGTGAGAATGAATATTAGGTAAACACGCTGCCGAATTTTAACACAGAAATCACTTTTGCGTTGATCGCCTCGGTTTTTTGCTTCTATGGAGGCTAATAAACTACAGCAAAAAGTATTCTCACGCGAGATAAACATTTGTGCGCGACTACAGTCATTGTGATGAGACAATCCATCACGCGTGATAGAGGGATTGAATTTCATGCAAATTTTTTTACGTTTTGGAGCCAAGTTAATTTCACAAAAGAGTTAAGTATTTCTGTCAAATTCTTTCACTGTCGTCATTTACGTTAATTTTAATAAGATTTTCATTCCATTGTTTTCCACTTGACGATGAAAATGAATCCATCAAAAACGTTTCAACTGACGAAACCACGCGCAAGTTTTAATTTACTACGCAACACAACGTTCTGAGTAAACGAAACATGACGGAAAACAGCGTACTCTTAGGACTCTTAATTTTTGCT
>JAEMWC010000333.1:625000-635000 GCA_016490735.1 Pachyseris speciosa | reverse complement strand
TTACAATAGGTGATTTACACTTTTTCCTTTCTCTCCGCACATCCTACACATAGGTGATTCAGTATTTTTATCTATGTGGAACTTGATATAATTAGTTCTTCAAGCTTGTTCTTGTGCACTACAGATCAGTGATGTATAGGTGATGTTCACGTGACCGGGGTAATTTGTTGGAGTCCGAATTACCGTCGTAGAAGACGTAATTGTCCATTTCTTTTATAGTGCTGTATCATGAGTGCTCTTATGTGATAGATTTCAAGGTTTAAAAGAGTATTTCAAACGAGTTACCCATGCGGAACAAGAAAGAGGTTGAAAAATATGATTATTGCTTGTAGTTTTCTGACTACCCAGAGATTATTGGGAATAATTGTGCATTTTGCAGCCAAGTGTAGTTGTTGATTTCAAAGGCAAGTCATCCACGAGACTTGTTTACATATTGGGCCCGTGCTATTCATTTTGCAAACGGAGAATGCTCTAGATATACATATTGAAGAAGCAGAGTTACAGGTGGCAGTGTGCCATGGAAAATATTTGCTTTCACTTTTGCAATTCCCGAAGAGGAGAGGAAATTGTCCCGCTATTGTTTTGCTGCTTTACTTAGTCAGCTTGTGCAGTGATATCTGATGATGAGTCACCAACGAGTCACCATTTTTGAAACAGCGTGTTTTCTAAGAAATTTCTATCGCAGCAGTTCCAAATGAAGACTGCTAGAAAGAGTAGAAAACAAAGCAGAAGAACTAGTTGTTTTCAGGCTCATGGCACCTTGACGTTTTTAAGAAAATGATCATGGTGACATTGTACAAGCGTTAGAAAAATAATCTAATTATAATAAATCTTTTTTACCTAGTGGTGACTCGTGCACACTAACACAAAAATGTCCTTTTCACACTTTTTACTTCCTTGCTTCATCCAATTTCACATCTGTTAACCTTTTCAAGCACCTTAGATCACCCTTCGGGGACGATGTTATATAAAATAGTATCTGCAACGTGAGTGATAGTGGAAACTTTCATGTCACCATTTTGGTGCAATTGATTCACAGATGCAATGTAAACAAATGGTGTGACGTATGAGATGTCGATTTCTCTTCCTTCAGAATCTTTAATCGTCTGTAAAAGACTGAAGTGCATAGACAACATTCATCTTCATAACTAAGATATTAAAACGTTTGTTATTCCTCTGACGACAGTACAAAGAATTAGTCCCCCCTCCATAAATACATCAAGCAATTCGAACGCTATGTACATAGAATTGTTTGTAAATACAACTGTAGCGAGGTAAACTATTTTCCATTCCAATGCCGTTCGCTTTACTGAATGATAACATTTCTGCTTGTGTTACTCATCAAGGCCAAAAATAAGTCATACAAAATAGACGTTGACCTACTCCGTACACCCAAATTATGAACTCCCCCCAAGGCACAAATTACAACGAAAATCAATGTCTACGTAACCTTCAAGAAAATCATGCACCACTCATTTCCACCTATATACAGTTGGCGACAAAATTACTTGAGACAGCATAGCAAAGGGCTATTTTGTATGCTCTGCGGCTCCCCCTTCCCTCTCAGTGTTGTTTCTCTGTTGGGGTCACAGGATCTGCTGAGAGAATTATTCTCTCAGCAGATCCTGTGACCCCAACATTGGGGGACAGCGGGAAAGGGTAAACTGTTTCAACAATTTTGTCGTTAGCTGTAGGTACATGTAATTCCTGAGTTTCTAGTGTACTCTGTTGCTGTTGGTTGGGTGTGCAAACAATATTATTAATAATAGTAATAGTAATAGTAATAGTTTAGCTGTAATAGTAATGGTAATGGTAATAATAATAATGATTTATTAGTAGTACTTCCACGAGGTGGCTCTTTCCCTACTAATTACAAATTGTTTAACCCTTTGACTCCTACACCGGCCAAAACCGTCCGTGCAGAACCACGTCCCTTGTACCACTTGTGATGTCATCAGTTTTAATGCTTGCAGACAACTTTACCATGTAACATGTGTAGGGAGAAGAGATCTTTCAAACCATACCCAAATGAGCACAATTCTGTCAAACAGGCCGGAGAAAACACAAAAAAACCAAGTGACGTTGACCCGAAAATTTGAGTGAAAATCTTGTTCCACAACCCACCTGCACTTCCATCTAATCCTACGATCCTAAAAGTTTTTCCCAAATCTTTTACCACCAAACAGAAGCCCAGAAAATGCCCAGCAAGAGAGAAAGAAAGTGAGGCAAGAAAAGCAAAAGAAAAGGGGAGGAGAGGAAGCAAAAGGTAGAAGGCGAGGGGGCGGTAAAACTTTTCAACCCAAAAATTTTGCTTTCTGCGCATGCCCAAACTTTGAAAGCATCAGGAACAGAAGGACGCCAGGAGCTCTACCAGGAAACAGAGATTTAGGCAGTTTTGGTTCTTTTTGGCTAGATTCTAACCAGAAAATGGCTCGACAAGCTTTAAAAGGTGTTTTTTGGCAAAATGTTCAGGAGCGAAAGGGTTAAAATTAGTTTTCCAATAACAATTTCAACTAACCAATTGATTGATGTGAGTTGTTAGTTCCTTTACTTTGGTTTTATTTGTTCATAAGAAATACAGCCGGTGATTAACAAGTTAGCACCCGCTGGAGCTCCGGCAGGAGATGGGTCTAATTGAACACATTGTCTCCTCCCATGTTTCTCCACATCCATAGATAAGGACATCATCAGCAATGTTGCAGTAGACTGCGAGTAGTCTCTAATTTCGGTGACGGATTGTGGGGCAGGCGAAAGACACCTGTGTGCGGCAAGATGTGAGGAGATGTGACACGAGGGGAGCGCTGAAAATTAGAGACTACAGACAAAGCCAGGGAGTTTGACGTTTCATGGCCGAGTGATTTCGAAGTGTAAATTTCATATAGTCTTTCAAGCCAATTAAGAACCAGTGAGATTCCTTCTCTTTGCTTCCTGTCACTTGCTCCAGTCATCGATAAACTGTGGGAGACGTTAACGCCAAAACAAATGAAAAGCCTTCTTGTTCACGTTGTCTTTAAAGTCTGGTTTTCATATGTCAGGAAAATCCCAGACGGTCAGGGATTTCACTGTTTCAGAACCACCCCAGATTACGCCGATTAATGAAAACTGGAGATCGTAGACATCCCTGATTGTCTGGGATGGTCGGGGACAAATTGGGAAAATTGGGTTTCTATTTTGCCGATGCGTCCAAGATTTCTGCAGTGGTCGTTCTCTTGGCATAAATCTGGGACGGCCAGGAAATAGTGAAATCCCCGACTGTCTGGGATATTCCTGACATATGAAAACCAAGCTTAGTTAGGGAAGCAATGTATAAATGGCAGAAACAACAAAGAAAGTGGTAGGAAGCCCTCCTAAAAGCCTACCTGTAATGATTTCTGCTGTGTTTGCAGTTGCAATTTTCTTGTTACTGTAATTACGGGAATTTTAAGCGAAGAGTTTCTCCCACGGAAAATCTCTACGAGATCACAAAACGCACCGGAGTGGAGAAATGTCACCTCGTGGTACTTCTAAGCGAACTCGGTCTTGAGTGTGAGCAATCTTCTTGTTCACTCTCGTCCCGAGTGTGCGAGAAATGTGCCAGGAAAATCCGTACTGCAACTGCACTGTTTTGTTTCTTTCAAGTAAATCTTAGTGCACAAAACGGGCTGCAAAGTTGTCCAAATTCTGCCAGTGAGTCTTCGCCGATTGTGGGCGAGAGGTTTAAATGCATGGCATGTTCCCCTTCTACAAATTCTGCCACCTCAAAATCAACTAGACTGGAGTCATTGCCAGAAAAGAAACCCGAAGCGAGAAAAACGAGTAGGTCCATAAATTATGGCTCTGATCGCTCAGAGATTGAAGAGTTTGTGTAATCTGTACCGAGTTGATGTTATAATGAGTGTTGACAGTGGCTTGTGTACTGCATTGACAGATTCTACGAAATAGCCAATCAGAGTTTTGCACTTGGAATGTAAGCGCTTAATTCAAACTCTCTGCGTTCCCCTTGCGTTGCGTCTCCTCGCAACTTGGCATGCACGTGTGTCTTTCGCCCGCCCACAAGCCATCGCCGAAATTAGAGACTACTCGCAGTCTAATGTTGCAGAGACTGTGTAGTCCTGCCAAGGCTCCCTGCTGTCTTGCCTGGTACTCTTCAGGTCTACTTGAGACTCCATATGGCAGTCAAAGCCAGTGGTAACGTCCGTATGGGGTATGGAACGCTGTTGCCAAGCTGGATTCATGATCTAGAACTATGTTGGTGAAACTAGACATCGCATCTGCAACTGAAAAACACTTTGCACCATTCAGTTGCAGCAAAATGTCCTCAGAGCAGGGAATTGAATGTTTGGGTACTCTTATTGCTTTGTTGATAGTGTTGGATGGGTCTAAACAGATTCTAAATTTGTTCTTTGTTTCTCTTACAGTCATGTTACTGCACCAGGCTGTGGGCTCATACTATCGGCATATCTTCCCTTTGCTTTCCATTTTGTCTAACTCCCCTTTGATTTTTGCATGTCTGGCTCCTGGTTGCCGATGAATTGCATCATGGAGTGGGTTTACTATTGGGTCCAGATCAAAAGAAACAGGCCTGCCAAACTGTCCCAATCCTTTATGTACATCAGGAAATGCTTCAAGCACCCACTCCAGAGTTATGTTGGCAGGTCTAGTCGGGGATGTTGGGGGTGGAGGAGTGACATCAGACATAAGCGGCGATAAGATTGATTCTGGAATCCTAGGCATGGTTTTGACAGGCAAGTTGTCAGTTGTTGGGAGTGGTGTTTGGGTTGCAGTGCAGGGTTGAGTGAGACCGAGTGGACGTCATTTGCACGAATCTTCACTAATCCCAGATTAACACAATGTGAGCCAGATAAGAGTGGGGGCTTTCCTTGTATTTGCAAGTCTCTCAACACATGAGATATGAGGAGGTGGTACCCTGTTGCAGTTTTAGCCAACAACTCAAATTTGCCCAGGGGTGTAAGTTCTGAGTCATCGTAGGTAAATAAGGTGGCTTTGCAAGGGGTAAGGTAATCTTTGACCTTCTGCCCCAGAGGGATCAAAGAGAGCAGAAGTTTTTCTGGCAGCGTGTTGCACGTGGAGGCAGTATCCAATTACAACCTGATTGACTTGACACCCAGTTTCAAGTGGCTGAAGAATTTATGGCCCACCCCAGGCTTGGACTGGCTTTGTGCAGTGCTCAAGACACTTTGTGCATACTTAAGTCAGTCTGATAATCCTCCCTTGCCTGGGGTGTTGATAAATTGGCATCAAGTTGGTGTGCCTGGGGTTTTGGGCTCATAACTTCTGAGGCTTTGGCTACGGGGGTACTCCCATTTGACACGCGTGTGTTCAATTCTCCCACAGCCCTTCCTAGAGCATCGCTTGTTTGAATTAAGCTGGGCATACTGAGCAAGGGTGTACTGGGCCCGCACAATTAGAGTACTAAAGTGATGACGTCACAAAAACTAAATATGTGAAATTATGGGATTTGTTCGGATATTCAGAAAGAACATGATCAAAAAGACCTACTTGCCAAAAATCAGCATTTTCTTACAGTTTGAGAGCAAGATATTAGCACTGTTATGCTCTGCTGACTCCATACAAATCTTTCTAAATTTTACTCAGTTCCTAACGTTATGAACCGAGTCAAATTTAGAAGGATTTGTATGGAGTCAGCAGAGCATAACGGTGCTAATATCTCAGAGCCAATTTGCCATTAAATGCTGATTTTTGGGAAGTAATCAATTTTCATCTTGCTCTTTTTGAAAATCTCAACAAATCCCATAATTTCAAAAATTCTAATATTTGTGACATCACACTTTAGCACTCTATACTGGAAGCTATCACCTTAACCCTGTCAGACAGTCAGACCTTGACCTTCCCAGGCTGTGACAGATTTTCATTCAGGCGAACTTTGTCCTTTCCATTAGAACTCCTTCACTTGCAATGAAGTGCTCCTGTAAGTGCTTGAGGATTATGTCTGGTCCCTTTCTCTCATCATCTGACATTAGAAAACCCTGCACTCAGTAGAATGACTGCCGTGACACTCTGTCCTGATGAGGCTGCCATTATCACTTTGTCTTGATTTTCTGAGTTGGAGTTTTCAAGTAGCTTAATCCCACTCTAAGACACCATGTTAAGGTATACAAACAAACACAATGGATGCCATGTTTATTCCCCTAAAACCCCAAAGCATGCTGAGGCATAACATGCGATGCGGGGAGTTATCACACAGATGATGTGACATAATGTAACATCTGTTCCCCTCTTTTCATTCTTCTTATTCTCTTTTGGTTCCTTTGCCTCATCCGTCTTCGCTGTTTCTCTCTCTCTCCCACTTTCCTTAACAACACCTCATTGCAGTTCCTTACATACCAACCCACATTGTTTTCTTCCCCTCAAACACAAGCTTCGCAACTAATGAGTTCTCTACCCCCGCTCTTCCTTGATGCATATATCCTTGTAGTGTCACTCCTTGGGTGTAGCTCTTATTCATCATCATCACTTTCCTGGTCTTCCTATCCATACTTTGAAGTTCTTCTTTTGTCCATCCCATCACTCTTCTACCATATTGTATTGCTGCTTTGATTTTGTTTCTACCATTCAATTTGGATTTCACTAGTTTCAGTCTTCACATGTACCTGTTCCTAAAAATGTCTTTCATTTCTTGTTCCTTCACTTTATCCAGTTCCAATATCCCCAGGTACTTGTATTTCTTGCCACACACTTCCTTAATGATATATTATTGTTTCACTATTCACAAGTTGAATACCCTCTGTCTTGCTCAGCTTCCCTCTCTAATCACTACTGTCACTCCACATTTCTTTATCCCCATTCCTATGTCTCAACTAAAACCCTAGACCGTGGATACCAGACTATCTTAACTAGTTTTTTTTTTCATGTTTAGCAAAGACCTTAAGGTCATCCATGAAGAGTAAGTGGTTCACTCAAATGTCATCCAGCATATATGCTGCTTTGGGTTTTGTTAATGGTATGATACACAGTACAAACAGGAGCGGTGATAGGCTGTCACCCTGGAATATGCCTCTCCTAATTTTTACTGTACCTAATGTTTGCCCACAAGATATGTTAGTTTGGTGTTCAAGCTCCTCATTGATCTTTCCACAAATATGATTACACATTATTATTATTATTATTATTATTATAATGATAATAATTATTATTAGTATTATTATTAGTATTTATTAGTATAATATAGATAATATTTGTAAACATTTTTATTCGACTTTTTTAGGTTAGTTTTTTTTTGTCACATTTTCTGGAAGCCGACCCATTACTTTTTTCTAATATTTGAAAGCTTCATGTTAAACATGAACACAACAATTTTGAAATACGAAATCTTAGTTTTGCTGAAAGTGTACATAAAAATTTGAGTGCATTTTTTTTAAACAGCAGTTATCCTTGTAAATAGTTTTGTTGTAAATTTGATGTTCTTCATGATATTCTTGAATTTATTAGTATTAGTATTATTAAGCCAAGCACTTACAGTTTCTGAAACAACTTCCTGTTCATGAGAAGATTTTACTTCATGGACTTCATTGTCAATGATCTGAAAAAAAAAATCACTTACTACTGAGTCAAAACAACATCAATATTAGTATTCCTGCCAATAATTCATTTGCACATTTGAGTTGGTCATTTTGTTTTGATTACCAGGGCTTTGGCTTAAGATATCACTTTGAAAGTAGAGTTTTGTTTGGAAGCATGTGCAGTTTTGAGCAAGAGGCATTGTGGGAAGATTATTTCAACAGAGTGGTTGATGGCCTGACTTAAGCTTCTTAATACCACCTTTCTATACAGAAAATTTTAGTAAGAAGAGAACATGACGAGAGAAGTGACACTTCCCTGAAGTATGGAAAATTACAGATGTTAAATGCAATGCCAAATTATTAGTCATAACATTACCATAATCTATCCCATCATCATCTTCAATAAGGGCTGTATGCAGTGCATCCTGGAAACATGTCTTTCGAAATTATAATAACACTACATGTATTAGCCAACTAAATTGTTCTAAGTAGATATGTCACAAATACCTGCAGCACACGTTTGTTTCTTGAGGCCAGGTCATCCGACAAAAAGTTTTTGTACGAGAAGGGATTGATGTCGCCTTCCTTTCTGTCATCATCCCCTATCAAACACAATTCAGTTATATTAACTATTTATAGCACAATATTGTGTCAGAAAGCACATAAATCACAACAACACATTACTTAAGAAAAGCTGAAATATTTTTTGTCTTTGATTCATTTTACTGAAATGTTTTCTCAACAGCTTTTGCAAAACTGATAAACTTGTGATTTAGGGACATGTTCAAATGTTGTTCTTTCCCTTCATTAAAGTCTAAACCCTCCAAATACAAGAAAGTTTGATCTCCATTGCGTCCATTTGTGTGAAAACAACCTCAAGGGAAAGTAAAAAATCACACCTCAAACTCAGCCTCTCTTTTCCTCTCTTCTCACAATAGCCCTTACTGATATTGTGGGCAGGAGTTCGTTTAAGTTTCATTCATATGGCTGTAACCTATGATTAAGTATTTGTCATAGTCATGTTTTATCGTTACAAAGACATTTTAATGTTGTGGCAAGTGTACAACTCAAATGTTTTTGCGTCCAATAAAGCGATTTAGCACAGTTCTTCATATTGTAGTTTGAGGCGGGCAAAACTACAAAACAAAGAAATAATCAATTTCAACGTTTTGCCATCAAACAAAGCATTTTAGCGAGGGATAGCTAACCGCCAACCAGTTAGCTCAGAGGTAGAGCAGGCTGGACCAATAGTTAGGGTCTTTAAATAACTGAGGAGAACAGTGCTGCCTTTGTAACAACATCTGCAAATGGTTCTCAAGACTTTCTAGTCTTCTCGGATAAGGACGATAAACCGTAGGTCCCATCTCACAACACTTGTACCTTATAATCTGTGGGATGTTAAAGAACCCACACACTGTTCGATAAGAGTAGGGGACGTAGTTCCCAGTGTGGTGGTCTATCTCTACCTTTCATCTGTCTTTGACATTCATGTGTGGGTTGGGTGGGTGGGTGGGTGAGATCAAATATGGACTGATAGCAGCAGCCAGAGGCGCCTTTACAGGCTGACGTCCGATCTCACCCCAGAGAAGCATTGTAAACTATCGCTGAAAAGCCCCGACGGGGAGAGGATAAGTAAGTAAGTAAGTAAGTATGTTTTGAAGTTCAAGGCAGGCTAAACTACAAGACGGGGACCTAATCGATTTCAATGTTTTAGCGGGAAATGAAGCGTTTTTGGGTGGGTCTTTGTTTTGTAGTTTGAGGCAGGTAAAACGACAAAACAAAGATTAATTGATTTCAATGTTTCAGTGTCTCAGGCAGGTCTCAGGATCAAAACACGTCAACATTCAACAGAAAACTGGGTCATTTAACAGCAAGACAATTTCAAAACAAGAACCAGCCATACAAAACTTGAGAAAGTGCATATAGTTTGCCAAATGCCGATAGAAATATTGTGTCATACAACTACAGGTAAATTCCAAACACTAAGCAATGAAATGAATAATATTATTAGTGACATTTCAAGTGAAATTTTGCACCACTAAATGAAATGCTGTCCTAAATTTCGTTTGCTCAAATGAAATTTTGTGCGAAATTTCGCTTCCCCGAATGAAATTTCGCTCCGTCTGCAATGAAATGCTGCACGAAATTTCGCATGACTACACAAAATTGCGATAATTTCAGAACAATAGTTTTGTCGAAATATTGCCGAAAATTTGCTTTCTTCGAAATATCACACAATTTCGGCAAATGTCGTCAAAATTCGTTGAGATTCGCTCTCATTACTTTTGCACAGTACTGTATCATATTTCTCTCTCTTCAAATAAAAAATAAGGAAAATAAGGCTCAAATGAACATTTTAAACCCCAAATGAACTTTTCACTGAAACAGAATTCTAGTCTCCACTTAGCTTCCCATATCCTGTCATATCCTGGTGAAAGATCTCCGACAATATATTATTACCAAGGGCTTTTGAAATTATT
>JAEMWC010000333.1:612500-620000 GCA_016490735.1 Pachyseris speciosa | reverse complement strand
CGGTGTCCCTCCTTAACGCCAAAATGTCGTGTTGTGTTGTTTTTTTTTTAGTTAACATACAATATCGGAACTGCAACATTAATATAATCTAATTTCCTTTGCTGTGTTCAGCTAGCATAACTAACAAAGATCTAAGATCAACAAATAGCCCTGAGACAAGAGGACAAATAATATACAGTATTTGAAATCACAAATGCTTGTTTTTGTTGCTAAGGGGTATCTCTCATTAAGCTTATTTTCCACTTTAACCACTATATTTAAGTTATTTCTTTATTTTTATTTACATTTTTACTCAACAACAGTTTATGGTGTAAAAAGAGCATAAAAAGGTATTTTCCGATTTTGGCAGATGTCTTAACTCCACCTATCCCGCGTTGGTAAAGCCTACTGTATGTTTTTGTTATTATATTTTCCCCATTCACGCTACCCTTGCCAATTAAATGACTTTATCAAGAGACCGAACGTCCTAGGATGCATTTTCAGTGCCTGCTACAGGAAAAGAACCCAGCAAATTTTCTGTAGTGCAAATATGTTATCTTTACCATTGTCAGGACATCGGAAAATCAATCTGGTTTTGACAGTATTTCTTCAGTCGTTTGTTAGAGGTCTTTTGTGGTCAAAATGAATGAAAGCCAGATAGTGCATGCAACAACAGATTATTACAGTAAATGGTGGAATTCTGTGTCTTGTCCAAAAACGCCTTATAAAAAATAAATGAATCAAGGATGCGTTTTACAGTGCCTGCTACGGGAAATGAACCCAGCAAGTTTTCTTTAGCGCATCGGGAAATCAATCTGGTTTGGACAGTTCTTCTTTATTGTTGGAGGTCTTGGGTGGAGTTGTCAAAATGAATGACTCACAAATGCAATTTTGTTGCTATGGGATACACTCTCGTTATTGGTTGTTAGTGTTTTAGCTTAAACCGCTATTTTCAGTTGTATTTCTTTTATTATTGTTATTTATTATTATATTTTTTTCCATCCGAACTTTTCTATCCACATTTTCCCATCCCCCATCCGCAGGTATCCAGTCCTCATTTCACAGACACCCTCCATCACCCCAGTGATTATAAAATGATTTTAAAATTTCATTAATTTTTTAAAAAATTGATAAATTTAAAGTCCCAGTCTTTTTATAGCGGAGCTCTGGCGGCCCAAAGGGCCGCCAAGAGGAGCACCATGGTTAAGAAAAATGGTAACCCATCTGCTTGGTTTTGGTCACCATACGTACACATATGTACCTCCATATGTCCATATGTCCGCCCCTCCATGTATACGATGTGAAATGTCCCATTAATTGTGTGTTGTAACCCGCGTTTTGTGTACATCTTTTTGTGTACATCCTTTGATATTGGATGTCAATGTTATGGCCAATTGACACCTGTCAAAACAAGGTATCTGCTGACCAGTAGTACATGACAATATCGCGGGCTCAAGTTAAGACTTCATCGAGGTCAGCTGTTTTTTTTTTAAGTTGACCGCTGACCAGGTACTTGATTGGATCACAGGCTCAAGCCAGGTGTAGGACACCCAAACCAAAACGAGGCTTAATTTTTCCCGCACTTTCAGCGGCTCGAGATTTCACATTCAGTTGGTTTCTTCATTTTGAGCACAACAACTTCATCTTGTTCGAAGTTCTCTCTTTTAATTCGCGTAAAAGGCATGAAAATCAAGAACTACTTAAAAGATACTCCAGAAGGTGAATTTTCCACTGATAAAATGGAAGAGCAAAACACTTGTCTCAGGAAATTCTTTTAAAATTTTGGATCCACTTGTATGGCGCCCAGATTGTGTGGTTGAAAAACAAAATGATTTAACACTTCAAGGGCTTGTTCAGTTTACTGCGGCATGTTGCAGCTCACCACGAAAGTTCACTTTACAATTCACCGGCATTAATGGAAGGAAAGAGTAGCTCAAACTTGGTGGAAGAAGTTCTTTCTTTGGACAAACCGTTTGCTATTTTTGTAGATGCGTGTTTTTACTTTAGTGGATCGATGCGTATTTTCAAGTCATAGAAAGCTCAACAACACAGGTAACATAAATAAATTGAAGCTTAGCATTTGAGGTTTAATCGTTATTACTTTTGTTCAGGAATGAAACTTGTATTTTTGTCTTGACTGGATATAAATAACAATCTGTTCGTTTTGGACACAAAGAAGTAGCTAGTCGAATTGTTTGTTGTTTTGCAAGCAAATGAGTGTTTTCCTCTGCTAACTGGCTGACTGTACATGTTTTTTGATGTCAGTGTTTCTATAGTGTTAAGAACTGAAAGAAACGTTTGCCCTTGTGTTATTAACACATAATCGCAATGAGTCCTCGTAAAGTAGCTCTCATGTTTTGCGCGACAAGGGCAATTTCAGCAAATTTCTGAAAACACAAGTGATATTAATCCTTAATTTTGCTCGGGCCCATGCGATTACCAATCCAAACTATCAGGTTTATTTTCCTTTTTCTCTTTTCTACGACATTTAAGCTTATGTCTAAGCTTAACATACTACGAATTATGTTTGTTAAGCCCCGGCTAAAGATCAAACATTTTCATCTAACATCATGTTTGCCACACATAATGTTTGGTGGCTAAACGCATAGCAATGTCCAAACAGCAGACCAAATGAGTCCAAAAAATGATTTTTGCATATTATCTCTCAAATTTTCGACGTTATGTGGTTTATTTGGTTGCTTTTTACCGTTTGTGTACGATTTAATTGTTGGGGTGGCTAAACGATCAAACATTTGTTCGTAATGCGAAATTTTGGACGAACATGTTTGATCTAAATCAATTGTGAGAGGTGGCTAAACGTTGAAACATGCTCTTCCAACGATGCTGGATGAAAATATTTGATCATTCTTAGATTGCTAAATTTGTTTTCAAACAAACACACATGTCGACTGTATTGTTTTCTTGTAATGTTTTGAGGTTTTTTAACCACAGTCAATTCCTGTTGACTGCTCTAAACACAAAATACTGGCGCAAGGAAAGCCATGCGGTGTTGCTCAATACCAGTAAAAAATAATAATCGTGGAGCTCCGCTTTTAGGTGTGGCTAAATCTATATATTAGGTGGCCCATAGGGTAGCCCATAGGGTGGCCCATGGGCTAGCTAGGTTTTGATTACACCCCTGGCTGCCGGCGACAGCCGGCATTTTGACCACACTTGCCGGCAACTTTTCATGGAAGAAAGAAAAAATGTCATGCTTTGGTGGGAGTGGCCAGCTGAAATCAAAGTTGCTGTAATGTTGAACATTAATTTTCATTACAAACAATGAATGAAGAAATGTTTTAAAAGCTATTTGAAGCGTTTTAAAATGGAGAAAGTGGAGAATTCTTGTTCACTGTTAACAATGTGTAATCAAGATTTTTAGAGATTTACTTTACACAAAAGCTCATTTAGTGCTGGTTGTTATGCCTTTTCAATCTTTCAAATAGTGGTCAGGTTTCTTTTGTTATATGTATGCTCAACTCCCAAACTTTTTCTAGCGCACAAACTGGTAAAACCTATTTTGTTCGGCAGAAACTTTCGTGTAATTCCTCAAATGTGATTTATTTGGTTCATTGTAAGAAATGCAATCTCCAGTATGTTGGCTCGACCACCACGGAATTTTAAGTTAGATTTAGAAATCACAAATCGTCCATGAGAACCAATAAGAAGACTTGCGAGGTCACCACACACTTCAACCGAACTCCACACGTGCTATCGGACTTTACATTTCAATGTATCGATCAAATCCTAACTAACACGTCCGAAACCACTGAACAGTTATTAATTACGAAAGAAGCATACTGGAGTGCGCAGTTGTTTTCCCTTTCACCTTATGGACTTAATAAAAGACAGGAATTTCATTCAAAAAACCGCATCCATTATACTTAATTTCAGCAGAGTTTGGACAATAGGTTGCGATTTTCTTAAGGTGCGTATTGGCAGTGAATTTATTTATATATATATATATTTTTTAATAAGTCAGGGCATACCGACTCATTAATTGTAATCTTTAGCACTTGTTGTTGTTTCAGCGCTCAGGGGCCCTCTTTTGGGGATTCTGTTATTTTTGTGCTAGCCAGGTCATTCAAAGCCTCTTTGTTGGGAAATTATTACTTATTGTTTAAGGGCCCTCTTTAGGGATTTTGTTATGATACTGACAGGTATGATGATTCAGAGGCCCTCGATGGGGAACCTGTTACGCTGCGACAATTACATAACATTTATCACTAGTTCTATTATTTTTGTTATTTCGCATCCTGTTAATTTACTGTAGTTGTTTCATACTTTTTGTACACCTATTGTTTTTCATTTCATTTTCGTTACCACTATCATTGTCTGAGTTACGTAACATGTATGTAATTTGTAACCATTGTTGTAAAAGCGTATATAAGTCGTAGGTTACAGTACAGTAAGGTAGGGAGGGGATATATTAGCAACTGATTGCCTTAATTACTTAGGATCACCAGCCTATTCCCGTTTGGATGGCGATTCATTAGCGATTTCTGAGAAATACAAACAAACAAGGTTAATTTGGGAACAGAAATCAACAACTAAGTAATTAAGTGAGAATGTGGCTCAGCCAGGAAATGAACCTGGGTCTCCAGATTACCGGTCGGATGCCTTAACCACTAGGCCACTGAACCAACCACACTGGGTTGACACATATTTTTACTGTACAACACATACACACGGTGTGGCCTTATTTTTATGGTAAGGTCCTAGGAGACAATTTCACTGAGCCACATTCTCACTTAATTACTTAGTTGTTGATTTCTGTTCCCAAATTAACCTTGTCTATATATATATATATATATATATATATATATATATATATATATATATATATATATATAACCTGTGACACGCATCCAATTTCGGATATCCTCTCCATAAGAAATAATATAAAAATAACACAAATGAAGATCGAAAACAATATGTTTTCTACCTTTCACCAGTGAAGGATAGAAAACATATTGTTTTCGTTCTTCATTTGTTACATACACACATACAGACAGACAGACAGACAGACAGACAGACATACATACATACATATAATCTGTATGTGAAGGAAACCCTAACCCTGTACACCCCAAATAATCATATTTTAATTGAATAAATGTTTGAAAGCCTATAACTCCATTTGAAACCCAACTAAGGATCAATTACTGATATACGACCGAAGTCAGCTTCCCCTGCTTTGTCACCTTGAAAGCAACATTTCCCGGGATACCACATCTTCGATCACGTAAATCACACCTTCGATTGCCATGTTGCCAGCATGGTTGTCCTGATGGTGTAGTAGTCATCACACCCGACTAGTATACGGGGGGACGTGGGTTCAAATTCCGCTCAGGGCAAATTTTCTTTCAAACATTTATTCAATTAAAATATATATAATTATATACATATATTGCTTGACAGAACAGGCTTCTTACATGTATGTTTGTGAGTAAAGAAATCGAAGCGCGGCAGTTTGTCTAGTCAAAGTTGCATATTTTACGCTTGAAGAAACATGTAACAGAGAGAGCCGCTCACGATGCCTTTTTTTGGAGGGGAATGGTCTCAGAGGCAGGAAATATGTTAATTAAAATGAAGATTCTGACATTGCCATTATTTTAGCAGTTCAAAGCATATAATGTGTGAAATCAGCTAATAAATGCAAGGTTTTGCAAGGAAGAAAGTGAAATTTCAATTCAGGAAGATTTTGGTCATGTGCTAGGCAATGGGTTGTTGGCAGATCTTAGCATAAACATGCAAATCGCGGAAAGTGAAATTTCATAGAATGTGCTATTTCTTTCACACACGAATCAGCGATGTCGGTGAAGGCATCTACATTTGAAAGCTGGAAAAAGACAAACAAATATCTCACAATTGATTCTTCAAATACAATCCTTACATGCAGGATTTGCAAGAAGTGGGCGGCGAAATTACCAGGAACAAATGCGTTTATTACAGGTTCCAAAAACTTGAAATCATCAGCCATTGTTGAACACACACAAAGTAAACTTCATGCCTGTGCCTTACAGCTGGAGAGGAAGAACAAGCCAAAAAAAAAAAGAGCTGAGAACAGAAAGGTGAGAGCAACCGTACCACCACCACCTGAGAATTCCCCAATTTCCACACACATGGGTCACCTTAAAAATGAAGAAAAAAGCAGTATCCAGAGACTACTTTGATATTGCTTACTTCATCGCTTTCAAAGGCCGCCCATATTATGACTTTACAGACATCATAGAACTTGAAAAGTTACACGGAGTCAAGTTTTTTTTAGCAATTCTGTTTACAAAAATAACATGGGCTGGAAAATAGTCATCCACTTCGCAGCAAAAGCGCTCTTCGAAAAAGAAGTTAAAGATAAAATTAAAAGAGCAAATTTTATCACAGTGTTAGCTGATGGTGCCACGGATGCAGCCCTCATCAGAAAGGAAGTTGTGTACATATAATTTGTTGATCAATCCAGATGAGTTTAAGACTTCCCTGCAATTTCTCAGCTTAAAGTCAGTTGCATCCCAAGATGCACTGGGCATTACAAGTGCCATTGAAGATGCTTTTCGAGACTGTGATATTTTGGAGAAGTTGCAGCGTATTGTGTGTTTCGAGTCTGATGGCATGTGCAGTAAATTCTGGATTAAGAGCTGGTGTCATTTCCTTCCTGCAGCAAAGATATGGGAAGCACATCAGAGTCTTCTGGTGCTTATCTCATTGAATTGAACTAGCTCTGAAAGATGCTTTAAAGAACAATATGGAGGAAGTAGAAACAGCAATGCGCGATTTGTATTATTTATATCAGAACTCGGGAACCCACTGGATAGATCATAAGGTATGAACAATGAAGGCTTAAATCGACAAGCAAGGATTGTACTGGAGTCATATGCCGAGTGTTATTGCTGATACAAGCAAGAGGAACGATAAAGTGAAACTTGAAGGAAAGAGGAAGCGTATTGCACAAGGATCAGTGCTTCTGAAGTGTGCAATGTATGTTGACATTCTAGAGCCTGCCCGACAACTTTCCTTGCTCACCCAGACAACAAACCAGATTAACATTATCCAACAGGTTGAAAAGGTTGACAGCACTCTCTCGCAATACCAAATCATGCAACGCAGAGTACAAGAAACTGATGCTGTTGCAACGTCTGTACTGCCAACCGTTAAACATGTTCTTTCTGTCATCAAGAGAGAAGGACCCGCTGATGTTGGACAACAGAGTCAATACCAGGGTGTTCCTATAAACAATCTTGAGCACAGCAAGGCAGCGATCAATGATGGGCGGTAATGTCAAAGCCATCTATGATTCTCTTGCAAGCCACTATGGTAGCCTCATTGATGGTACACACACTGCTGAATCCCCTAAAGAAACAAAGCAAGCAGATGAAGTTGCTCATGCTGTTGCAAAAGTGTTAAACACTCATGTGTGGATGAAAGATGCCACTGAAGAAAGTCTTGCCATACAGCTGACTGCTGTCAGTAAAGTGTTTAACAGACCAATATGTTATGTTAGTCCAGTGGGCAACAACATACTTT
>JAEMWC010000333.1:577500-610000 GCA_016490735.1 Pachyseris speciosa | reverse complement strand
CATCAAGGAAAGGCTTTTATTAGTTTACAAAATCCCTTTTTAATTATTTGCTGGAAGGTTCTATATTACATACATGTTTCTATATCTTTCTAGATTTTTCCATCATCGTGAGCTATCACGCATACTTTAAGGCACACAATAGTACCGGTACCGGTGACAGCATACTAAAACTGATTTTTTCTGCTGTTGCAAGCAGATAGCATGTTGCCAGGTAAAAGGTTGCAAAAGTGCAAATAAGGTATGAAGTAAATATCGTTAAGGGCGACAATCTAAGCCACAGCCATTAAGGATGTTATAAGGATGTCACAAGAATGTTTCCTTAAGGTTTCCGTAATTCTCAGGGCGGAACCAAGGTATTTATTGTTTTTATTTAAGTAATTACAATTGAAGGGCTGAGGGCATAACCGACCCAAATGACTTTTAGGGATTTTTTTATTTTTTTGATCCAAATCAGCTGAATGTTTGCATGTGACCTTTGATTCAATAGAACAAAATTGCCCCATAATTTTTTTGGACCATTTTCCATTGTTTTTCAAGAAAAAGCGTATACAAAAAAAGGCCCTAAAAGTCATTTGGGTTGGTTATGCCCTCAGCCCTTAAATTCAGCAACATTCAATTGTATGTGTATTAATATTCATGCGCGAATTGAATTACCCAAAGAGCACGTGAAATGATTGATGGGTAGAAAAGGACTGTTTGATAGTGTGATGTAGACTACACGTTTGGTGGTTAAAACATCGACTTAAGTTTTATTGATAGGAAACTTATGTGGCTGTGATGTGTCAATCGCTAGCTAAATTTAATGGAAACTCACCAGCCTGGTGGTCAAAAGACGTCATTTTAAGTCTGTAGACCTGCAAGTCAGACACTTCTCAAAGAAGCCAGTGGTGTTTCTCTGTGCTTGCCAAACATGAAGAGATTTAAGTTGACTGCCGGAGCAAATCTGCGTTTTGCAGTACAGAGTAGTGAGCCAGGCAGGACAGTCTGAAAGCAACTCTTGTCTTAAAAGCAGCCCGTAGTTGAGAGTCTTGGCCCATTTGTCGAAGGTTGTCGTGCTAGAAATTGGGAAAGGAGAGTTGTTTTTTGACTTAGGCAAAAAACTGAGATCCTTGATTCGGTGTTTTCCGTGTTAGAGAGGCTATTTGATTCCCAGAATTCATTGTGATCACAGAAGGCGCTGTCACCTTGAAAAGTCATTTGGGTCGGTTATGCCCTCAGCCCTTCAATATTAGCACTAACTTATTAGTTGTGCACTTTCAATTATATTGTCATAACAGTCACAAGATTATTGTTTGTACATGATTGCTTTTATTATTTATTGTAATTTGTTCAAATAATTTCTTGTCAGCGTTATTGTACTTTAAAACTTGATATCATTGTTTTCCAAACCAGTTGTTAAACTCTCAGTTTTTAGGTTGAAAGATTTTGTAATAACGGCGTCATATAAATCATCCGTAATTTATCTGCAGCTTTTCTCACAGCATTTGTGCATTTATTTCAGTTTTCATGGTGTTTGTTGACAAAGTTATAAGGAAGAATAAAGTTTACAAATAGCAGTCAAAACTCATTCTTTAAATCACTGGATCTATATACTATCAAAACCAAATTTTTATGAAGCAACTTCTGACCACTCAGAATTTTACGTCAAGGAGCACAGTTGAAACTCCCGTGAGAGTACTAATTATTTATGCAAAACTCCAAATCTGCAAACAATAGCGTGAATGCCGCTGCAATTG
Source organism: Pachyseris speciosa (assembly GCA_016490735.1). Lineage (NCBI taxonomy): Eukaryota > Metazoa > Cnidaria > Anthozoa > Scleractinia > Pachyseridae > Pachyseris > Pachyseris speciosa. The sequence goes on along the minus strand of JAEMWC010000333.1, from coordinate 608,264 downwards.
AGCATTAAAATTGAGATGCTGCACCAACAAAACTTTGCAAGCTTCAAGTTAAAATTATTTGTTAAATACTTCAACATTAGTCTCTTGAAAGAAATGAAAACACTGACATGCAAATTAATTGTACTGACATGCTCTTGAATTAAGAACACTGGAGTGTTTCGTTGTTGAACTTTATCACAACTTAAAATCTTAACACTTGATTGACTTAGCGGAATTCAGTGAAGAGACCCTTGTATTCCCAAAGCTAAATCAGTTGACCAATCAGATCCCATCAGTTCTGAAAGTGTATATTTTTATGCCGGGCCTTAAAAAAAATTTGGCACTGTAAATAGATGTTGCTGAAAACAATTATAGCATTCTGCACGATATGTGTTACGACACTTGCAAATCAAATACGTACATAATCCGAATTCGAGTGCTTGCTTAAAAACAAGTAACAGCTTGTGTGACAAGCGTGACAAGAAAGATAGAGCCTTCAGTCTTATGGTCCAGCAAAATCTCTGTGGTAACCCTTTACATGGAATAACGAGATAATCTCAATTGACCTCCCACCCTCGGGAAATTGCAAAAAAAGATGTGCAACGAAGTGGTAGAGACTTAGTCACCTTCCTTAATGACATGTTTGTGGGCAAGATTAATCTCCACATATACCTCTTACTAACTGAGTTCAAGGTCCTTACAGTAAGTTATGGACCGAGTTTTTTTTTTATTTATGGCCCAAGCGCAAAGCACGCGGGCCATAAATTAATGGGAAAAAACTAGGATCTGTAACTTACAGTACGGACTGAGAAAATGAGCTTGGTAAGATATTTACCATATTATACATCCGAGGTTAATCCTGTGTGCGGGAAAGAAAACTAGTTGAAGTCAAGCAGGCCGTAGTGTAGATTGCGGCCTACAAAATTTACCAATCACAGCAGGCATACTAAGTGAGAGATATTAATAAATTAAACTATGCGTACATTTTGTGACTCAAACTCTGTTTATCCTTGCCCGTCTTTGGAACAGGGGTTGTATGACAGTGATGCTTAGGGCTGTGGGGAAATCTTTCCAGTTTGTGTTAGGTAGTACTACCATGTCAATAATTAGACATGTACATTAACATTTGTCATCATGATCATTATTGTTTTTATTATTTTTATTATCGTTATTTATCATTATTGTTATTACTGCGTTGTACACTCTGGGAGATTAGTGCTTATTAAATGTGCAACTTGTACATGTTTTGTGCTACCCGTCATGAGATGCAACTATTATATCCCAACTGCAATATCAGTGCATGTCTAGGGATAACCATTCTTCACGTTGACGAAAATCATGCCCAAAATAGGCAAGCTAGTAGAATAAGTGAAGTGTAAAGATACCTCATAATCTCTTACCAGGTTTGCTCACTTCCGGAAATGGTGATTCACCTTCACCAACATCTTCCTTGCGACGATTAACAGGAGAATTCTCAGAGTTCTTCTGTTCCTGTTTCTTCTTATTTTTTGGATCTTTTGTTTCCTGCTTCGACTTCACAAAAGTTTTGAAAGAAAAGGGATTACCACCAGCTTTCCCTGCTTCCGCCATATTTGATTCATTGCTGGAAGATTCAAGAAAGATACATACAGTGCTACTGGATCATTTCTTTAGCCGCTGTTCATTCGATTCGTGGTCTATCAAGCACCAACCCAGGTGTCGCGCGAGTCGTGGAGGCTCGACGGCTCGACGTGGGTAAAGAATATAAACAACAGGCGCCAAGAATGTTCATCACTTAGCAACTGATTCATAACGCTAGAAGTACTTGAGTATGGCGAACAACAAGGTTCCGAGGTTTTCAACATCTAGCCGAGAAACATATATCGATCCTATTAACATGCCAGCAAACAGATATTACACACCACATTTTATGGTGTCTGGTGATAACCAACGTTATGGCGAAGGGAGAGAAAAATGGTTTCAAGATTACCGCCGTTCTTACGTAGTTGAACAAACCCTGGTAAAAAATTTAAACACTCTTGGCTCTCCTTACCGACCTACAAGTTTCTCTGACAAGCCAGATCGCGTGCTAGGTACTCGATGCTTCAGAAGGGAAGCTGTCTTGAATAAACCTCGGCATCACCTCACAAACCGATTTCCCGACAGGGAAAGAGACCGCGCACAAATCGAAGGCCTTGGATTTCATCATAGACAACAGTACAGAGACCAAAGTGGAACTTTATTTGACCAAAAATTGGATTATTTTCACTACCCAACTAAAGCGGAAGACCAGTTTGTACCCAGAGTGAGTCCTCCCGAGGGAGGTATTGGAAATTATCCAAATAATACTAAAGCTGCTTTGGAGTACACGTACGATGAGGAAAGAGGCCCGAAAGACTATGAGCTTTGGTATAAAGTATAGAGCGAAGACGAGCTGGAAAGTTTGTTGTTTTCAAAACTAACAGTATTCTGATATTCATGGTGAGGATTAGAGGACGACCATTCTTGTTAACAGTAGATGTCAAAGCTCAAGATTTAAGTGGGGGGGGGGGGGGGGTACTCCCAGAGAAATTGGGTGGGGGTGTGCGGTCCGCTTCCAGAAACCCTTACCCTATTTCAGACCAAAATCTGCAATTTTCCCTACCCTATTTCAGACCTGACAAAAAGTCTGATATACTATTTCAGACCTACATGGTTGGGGTAAACACAATTCAAAGACAAAATAGAAGGGCTTTTGTTGATGCAGTCTTATTGCCTAATGATGAAGAAGTAGCTTCTTCGAAAAAACATACCCAATTCAAGACTACAGTGCACAAACCATACCCCAATTTCACACCAAAATGGTCAAAATTGATACCCTATTTCAGACCAAAATGTGGGCCAAAACGGCTAAAAGACCATGCCTTTTGGGGCTGCTCATACCTATGTGCCATAAAAGGAAATACCCTTCCCCCCTTCGGGTGCAAACACACTATTATCTGTCAGTCATAACAGTAGCTGACAATAACAGAACATAAATTTTGAAACTGTAAGTACTCATAAAATGGCTCAACTCATTTGACAGTTGTGTCTATTATGGCCATTGCAGTAGGTCACCATTGTACTTTTAGCTTCAATCTCTTTTAATTAATAAGTAATATCTGAACACAAGAATACTTTTCAAACTGTAACAAGTTACACAAGAATTGAATTTCTGACTACGATCCATTTGCAGGTCGATGATGGTTGTCAAACAAACACTTTGATTTAACAGTTATCTTTCCAGCCAAAAGCTTTCACAAACCACTCAAACCCCCCTCCCCCCTCAGGGGGGGAGTACTAAAGAAAATTTAGTATGGGGTGGCTCCGCCCCGGGGTCCGACATACCCCTTACCCTTTTATGTACCATTTTTGACAGAAAAGGTACTCCCTTTGTATACCTTCCATTGACAAATGGTACCCTTTTCGTATACCTAAAACAGGAAGTTTTCTTGCCATTTTCATGTGGCGTTCAATAAATTAAAACAGTACAGTCATAAGGTATGTGTGTTCGAAATATTTTAATGAAAGGCCCTTTTAAATACCTAAAATGACAGATTTCCCTACCCTTTCATATACTTCAACTCGTGAAATCCCTACCCTTTCACATACCTGAAGCGTGAAAAAGGTACCCCTTTTGGGCGGAGCCTCCCTGTATAGGCGATTATAGGTCAATTTGTTAAGTTTTGGGAAACCATTGGTTTTCATATCAAAAACAATTCCAGTGTTTCTTTGAGGTTTCCTCTTGGTTTGGAGTATCTTTTGCTATTTGGTTTCATTTATCAAATGAAGGGCTGGGGGCATAAACTGCCTATGTGGAATTTTCGGCCGTTTTTTTAGTTCGCTTGGATTTGCCCAAAGTTTTCCATGTGAACTGCATTTTGATTCAAAAACATTGTCCCGTATTTTTTTTTCACCGATTTCTTTTTCATTTTCAAGAAATAACGTATGCAAAAAAACACCTAAAACTCTACATAGGCAGTTTATGCCCCCAGCCCTTCAAATATTTAGAAATATATCATAAAAACATGCCATCACATACACATGTCCATGTTCACCTGTATATACTGGTTCATTCCACTCCCCTCGTAGCAACGTAATTAATAATTTATTAATTTCTGTAGCACTTATTAACATAAAAAATGATCAAAAGCACTTTACAGTGTGGTCTCCTTAAAGGAAAATACTGTAAACTAAATGGAGAAGGTCAATCAAAAGTAGACAGAACACAAAAACAAGGGGATTTTGTCAATCATAATTTACTGGAGAACTTTAATACAAATTATGGAGTCTCCACCAAATAATTTGATAGTGATGTTTTGTGAAGTCATACCTTGATTAAAAATTTCAAATGTTCAGAGCAACATGTTTCATCTACTTTTGGACCAGAAAAATAGCTGTTTTTTGACCAGTGCCCCTTTAGTTATTTAATTATTCTAAAATAAAATCAACTACATTCTAATTAAAATTAACTTAAACTATAATTTGTCTAGTTTGTTGAATATGTTATCTCCTGGTATCACTGTATGACCATGTGATTTGACATAAGTCTACTGTTTGCCAACAAATACTTTTTCAGATAAATTTTCACTTTTCATACAAGATCAGACTTCATTGAAGGAAAAGCCCCTCCTTTCCAGGGTTGGAGAAAGGCAACCTACAACCACCTTTAGATGAGCTGAGCACATTGCTCTTCTGTGTCATGATCAGACTGCACACCCTAAATTAAATCAAGACACTTTGATGGCCCTGCACACAAATTTAAGCCACCACAACCTTGAAAATATTGACCAGAAAAAACAATGCACATTTTTTGAAAGTTTTTCTTGCTGCAACCTCATTTAATCAGTTTCACAGTAGTCTCAGTGAGCATCAGGTGACTTATCTTTCTGCTCATGCTTCTTAGTTTCAGGGACTGCACAGGGGGTGGGGGACAGGGCCCCCCACTTTTTGTGGAAAAAATAATAAATTATAAAGGTACTGTTACACTGTGCAATGTTTTGTGCAACTTGTGTTGCAACGCCATTGCGAGACAAGTTGCACGAAACATTTTACCAAGTGTAACAATTTTACCCTGCAATGGCCAAAATCATTGTGAGACAAGTTGCACAAACCATTGCAGAAAGTAGAATCGGGTTCTACCGGTTCTACTTTCTGCAACAGTTTGTGCAACTGTTGTCTCACAATGAATATAATATAAACAAAATTTAATGTAATCTTGGTCAAATTATGGTATCTTTAGATAAATTACATTAGACTTGAAGCATCTTCAGTTTGAATTGTCCAAAATAACCTTAAAGTTAACTCACAGTTACTTGCATAAAAAATTATTCACATATTTTCGAGTTCGTGATTTGTGCATATTTTAATTATACCTGTAGATACATGTGTGGATGTGTATTGTTTTCTCAATCGTTTTGTTATAAAAATACAAAACGTAGCTTTCGGTGAATAATTTGTTTAATGGAATCAACAACCATTACATCAAAAACTCCCAACATTTAGTTTATCTCAGCAAATGCTGTGTGCCCGTCGGGCAACTCATGATAAAAGCATGCTAGCCTGATGGGTCGCTCCACTAGCCCTGGGCTATCAGACAGCACTTTTGTTGCACCCTGCATTGTGTAAAACAAGCATATCTGTAAAGGAGCTCAGTCATGACATTTTGGGTCATTATTAGAGACATAAAAATACATTTAAATAATAGGAAACAATGAAATAACACTTTGTCAGGGAAGATAATCTCCAAAGAGACAAGAATAAATGCAAGGATGGTGAAGGATGGAGAAGATCTGAAACAGGTTACATTGACCTTTTTTGAAAAATTGAGGCTAAACTTTTCAAAATCCAAAGACCATGACCGAGCTCCTTTAAAGGAGCACTGTCACCAGGACTTTTACTGTTTTTGGTTTAGTTCTGCCAAAATTACTGCATTTTACCTGTTATCATGCAACAAATGCTCCTACAGAATAAGCAAGATGAATGGGAGGGGTACTCGGGATTTCAAGTGACGGGGATGATTGAATGGAGCCAAAAGTCAAGACCCAAAAAAATCCCTAGGGCTTCCAGCAAAACCCAAAAAAAATCCCTGGACCAAAAATTAACCCCAAAAAATCGCATGCTGATTTTGTGGCCCTTAAAAGTTCCAGAAAGGGGTAATGCTATAACACATAAAAATACTTCCCAAATTTTCGTACCCAAAAAAAACCCCGGAATCGAAAATTTCAAACCCGAAAAAATCTTTCGATCATTCCCGTCACTTGAAATCCCGAGTACCCCCCTGGGATGAATTCCAATGAAATTTTAGCAGGGAGAACTAACCATAATTTTTGGGGGATTTTTTAATGCATAGCTTGAAATTTTGAAAAAAATGGTAAGTTAATTTTTTTCAAATTACAATAATCCATTCCCATCCTTGTCATCTTTGATGGAATACAGGAGTGTCAAATATGCAGTACTACAGACTTTGGCAGCAAAACTAGACATTATTTTAAGGTTTCGACTGATTTATTGGCAGTTTTTTAAAGCTTTTTAAAGTGATGGTACAATAACGTGACAATTAATGCCGGTGTTGACCAAGAGAAAGAAAAATATGTGAAGGCGAACAATATTTGTGCCCCTGGAGGATCCTGGAGAGATTGGATTAAGTGACATTACTGGTCACTTACTGGAGGTTAAATACAATAGAATATTTCAAACCATCAGCTCTAAAAGTGGTTGAGGTGTCGTTGAGGTTGTGTATGACAGGTCCATATAATTTACAGTGATTTGACTTGGAAAATTGGTCCTTTATAGGAGGTGTTTGCAAAGGGAGGTATAAAATTATTGCTCCATGGACATACACTGTAACAAATGATGTGACAGTTGAAAGTGGAAAAAGTGTGAACAAGCCTTGGGAAAGGCTAATTATTTCACAACTCACAAAAAATTATAACTGGGGTTATTAGAGAGCACATGTTAGGCCTAATGTCAATAATCTCAGATTGCACTGTACTCAAACAAATGAAAAAATCCTTCCATTTGAAACAAGAAAGTGTTCATATCTCGCATTCATTATTCTGCACTTCAACCACTGTTAAGAGACATGGCATTTCTGCAATAAAAACACCACTGCAAAAGCTAGAAAAAGTTAATGAGTGTGCCCTGTTTTGTCTTTAACAAGAAACAAATGCCCTACTGTTAAAACTAACCGCCGACCGGTTAGCTCAGTGGTAGAGCACTGGACTACCGTGGGAGGTCGCGGGTTCAAACCCCAGCCCGGACCAACACTCAGGGTCTTTGAATAATTGAGGAGAAAGTACTGCCTTTGTAATGACATCTGCAAATGGTTAGACTTTCTAGTCTAACCGTAGGCCACGTCTCACAACTCTTCATAATTGATTCTGTGGGACGTTAAAGAACCCACGCACTGTTCAAAAAGAGTAGGGGACATAGTCCCCGGTGTGGTGGTCTATCTCGACTAGAATGTGGTAATATGGGGAAGGGATTTGCAGTTACGGGCCTACAGTAATTGGTGCAAGCTGTTGTAGTGTCCCTGCCAGGTGTCTGGCAAAGCTAATAAAACTACTTGATAAAGTAGGCTAATTACCATCACTTGTGAATCAACGCCTCATTAAAATAGTCTGTACGGTTTATAAGGTTATACACCTTATTCCAAAATGGTGGCAATTTATTATTCTTTTGTTTGCATGTTAATTAGCCCTCTTTGCCTCGTCAACTGATACACTAAATACAAAAGAATTTTGAAGTGAAAATGAGGCAAAGAGGGCTAATTAACATGCAAACAAAAGAATAATAAATTGGCCACCATTTTGGAATAAGGTGTATCAAATAATTAGTGCATGATCATACATGCACCAAAGAGTATCATAAAACTGATCGGACATAGAAACAGTAATTACAACCTAAGAGAAAACAACATTTTAAAGCTGCCAAAGGCTAACACTACAACTTATGGTTTAAAATTGTGGAGGTTTACGGCACCAAAACTATGGAACTTAATGCCTGACTCAGATATAGAACTATTCGATCTTTCAATGTTTTTAAAAATAGTATTAGAAATTAGACTTCTCAGGTTTGATATGACCGTTATATTAATTTTACACCTTGTATCATTGGTTAGTTCTAGCTTAACCTCATTTTATGAAAAGTTTCATCTAGTCTTATGTAAATAGATTTTAATTCTTAATTTTTAATCTTATATTATTCTTAGTTATTTGTTGTAGGCATTATCTCAATCTAGTTCTTTTCACTTTTACTTTTTGTGTTATACCTGTTAGGGGGATCTCTATGTCCCCATCTGAATTTCAAACTTGTACATGTCGCAGTTTCGGAAGGGCCATGTGTCGCTGTCGGAATTTCATGCAGTGACACAGATGTTGATGTCTCAATTTCGGAACATTTCTGAGGTTGATCGTTTCTCCAACAAAAAATGCATTGTCGCAATTTAGGGGTCATACCTCAGTGTATTTTCACACAGAAGACTGACAGAATGATTAACGTTTTGAAAATACAAACTCATTCTCGTCATTCTCCTCTCCTTAAATGCCATCAAGTCGCTGTTTTATTTAAAATCACCAATGTTGCTGTCCATTTTGCTTTTATTTTGTCGCTGTCACCATTTCACGGGATTGATCTCATCATTCGGCCTCATTCCATTTCCTTCATGTCGCCATTTCAGAGCCACGTCGCCTGTCAGAATTTATACCCTAACAGGACCTCGAGATTGTCCTCACAAAAGCTAAGTGTATATACACAATAAACTTGACTTGAACTTGAACTTGAATCTCACACCTAAACAAACTGTTAATCATGTTATATATGGAAAATTTTATTGCTCAAGGGAAAATCAGCTACTGGTATGAATTTTTCTCATCATTTTCCATTAAGTATGTCTCTTAACTTCTTGATACAATGTCTATTAAAATCTTTATGTGAAATAAAAAGAAAGTGGCAAATCGTGAAGTTGTATTCTTTTTGGTAATTATGTATCATCGCGCTGTGGGTTAATTAATTTAAAAGCAGCAGATATGTTAAATATATACACTATTATCAAAGTCTGCAGAACTATTTTCCAAATACATTTTTATCATAAAGATAATAAGAATTTCACATCATAAGTCTGTTGGAAATATTGTTGAAAATCCTAAATAAATTAATTAAAAAGTTTATTTCCATCGTGGTGCCATATCCCCCTCCTGTATTTCTTGGTGATGTTTGGTTTATCCCAGGGTCACTTGAGTTGAGTTTTAACTGAAAAATCGAAAAACACACAACAAAAATTAATTTATCACTCTAAACGCTGATGGTTAATTACCCTGAAAAGTAAGCTTGTTCGTAATTGTGAACAATTCCTACTTCATTGAACACCTTTAAATTCAAAAGCATTCAATAACTCTTAAGCATAGGTAACAATTTTACAAATACTGGCTACCTTTGTCAGGAAAATGTCTTCTTTCCTTGTGGTTCTCAGGTACACAGCTGCTGAAGTCTAAGCGGCTTGCATGATGTTGGTTCGAGTCTCCCTTGAATACAGAACTTGCAAATGCATTTGGGTTGTGTTTCCTGTTTGCTCGCAGCCAGTCCTGCTTGGAATTTAGCTCCACAGTACACCACGATTCTACATTCATGGCAATGAATGAACTGAAGCAGAGTTTCGCCTTGCTCGAGTCAAATGACTTTCTTATGTTTGCATAGTAGATGCTAGTTGCCATAGAGATGATGCTGTGATGGTATGCTCCCTCCAGGTTTAAAACGAGTCAAAAAGTGGTACTTAACCATGGTTGAAAAGAGTAAACAGGGCTCAAAATACCAGTGTTTTCACCAACGTACTAACTGCGATGTTCATTGCTAAAAAATATTTGAGCAACTGTGGTGAGTGAAAAAGAAGGAGAGGAAGACAAGAAGAAGACCAGCAGCAACTTACTGAGTAGTTGCAAAGCACTGTTGATGAAGATCTGGTAGGATTTCTGTCATATTACAGGAATTACAGTAAATTAAGCTTATACTGTACTTCGATAGATAAATATCGCACCGTAAGTTACCCGTCGATTGCATCTACCCGTGAACGCACGTGCCCAAAACATGTTTTCACGTGATGTCAAACGTCTGCGTTTCAGGTGTCTTTCAAAGTTTTCCCACCCAAATGTGAAGTTCCTTCGGTGTTCTCGTGGTTCAATTCGGGTGTGGACAAAACCTGGGCCCAGGCCCATGGGCTAGCCCATGGGCCACCCTATGGGCTACCCTATGGGCTACCCCCAAAAAATTAAAAAATAAATAAATAAATAAATAATAGTAATAATAATAATAATAATAATAATAATAATAATAATAATAATAATGAAAATAATAATAATAAAAGCTCATGCGTTTGTCACGTAACCCCTATGTAGTTAGAGAGACATGAAAATATGATCAAAGATTACTGTAAGTGACTGACATTACAGCGCTCGTGCCCAGTTTATTTTATTGATTGATTGATTGATTGATTTTTTGGTAGAGAGGGGTAGGGGGTCGGGGTTGGGTGCTGGTTGGCATTTCTGTGGTTTTACGACCCAAGTGTTTTTTGTCTTTGAGATCCTAAACAACACACATGCTGTGTGTTCTACTCCCGGGGCGGGGGTAGGGGGGATACCCTACTCCCTTTTCTGGGCTATATAGGTATGTGCGGCCCCGAAGGGTATGGATTTTAGCCGTTTTTGGTCTGAAATAGGGTATCGATTTGTGCACTCCAGTCTTGAATTTGATATGTTTTTTCGAATAATCTACTTCTTCACCATAGGCTAAAAGACCATCAACAAAAGTCCTTCGTTTCGTCTTCTTAATGTGTTTACGCCAACTGTGTACGTGAAATAGGTCTGAAGTAGGGTATTGATTTTTTGTCAGGTCTGAAATAGAGTAGGGAAAATCGCAGATTTTGGTCTGAAATAGGGTAAGGGTTTTAGACACCCAATTTTTCTGGGAGTCTGAGAGTATCCCCCCCCCCCTCCCCCTTCGGGATTCTACTGATGTATTTGCCGTGAAACACCACTGCCACCACTTCGGCAGCACTCATGTTGTTCCAGATTTTTTTGTTGTTGTTTATTGTAGGACATGATTATTATTTTTGATTTTTATTGTTGTGTTTCATTGTTTCTCCAAGTAAATGACTGTGACTGGTTGACCACATACGTTGCTTATACGTGACCGGTCTGTGTTGATCAATCTCTTGCATTCTACTCTTTATCGAAAGTACCATGCATAGATGACAGACATCGAAACATTGCGCACACATTTAATACTGAAAGGCCCTTAAAAATATTTCTATTATTTTTGGAGGGAGGGAGTGGTGGCGTTTCTTTTACTTTTCTTCTTTTCCGCTTTCATTTCACGAGCTTTTCCCAGAAAGGTGCAAATAACGGCCTTTGTAATAACACGTACCCCCTTCTTTTACTACCCACAATGCAACACAGAGAGAGAGAGCATGTACACTCAAAAGCATGTATAATATTCAGTGCTCCTTGTGACTCATTACATAACCACGCGAACTTTGATGAATGGAGCTAAGAAAATTAAGGCACAAGCTTCCCATTATTGCACAAAGAAAATTCTTTCCCTGATATATATTGAAAGCAGGACGCCTTTTTGATAATTTCTTACTTTCTTGTTGACTGGCAACATATCCCTGTGAGTAGTAAAACACTGGTTGAAACTTCACATTTGGGCGGGGAAACTTTAAAGTTTGACACCCGAAACGCAGACGTTTGACGTCAACTGAAAACATGTTTTGGGCACGTGCGTTCACGGGTAGATGCAATCGACGGTAGCTTACAGCTCAGTCACTACTGAATGGTTTACGCTCGTTTGTGAGAAAAAGCCGTCATACTAAGGGTCTGTTTACATGGAGGCAGGAAGATCCTAGCACTAGGACGATCCTAGAGGGCGAACCAACTTTTCGATTGGTTTACATGCACTGATCGCCCGAACGACGCCATGTTTGTTTGGTTTGTTGTTTTTTGTCCCTAGTGCTAGGATCTTCCTAGCGACAGCAGTTTACATAGTGCTATGATCTTGCTAGTGCTAGGGTCTTCCTACCTCTCAGCTAGGATGATCCTAGGAATAGGAAGATCCTAACGTTAGGGCCAAGTACGACCTTTTGCATGTAAACTGAATGCAGAAAACAAAAGCTTACAGTATGGCGCTAGGATGATCAGCCTTCTAGGATCTTCCTCCCTCCATGTAAGGGAGGCCTAAAATTACCAGCATAGAATGGGCTGCCGAGTTGCCAGTTTCCGTAAGCTATTTAACATTTTAATAGGCTAAATAATTTCGAATCTGGTCAATCCGCGATGGTTTTACATGTATTTTCGGGTAGGTGCATTTCACTGATCCCCAGTCCGTGGACTACCATGATGGACTACCTAAATGGACTGATAAATGGACTACCAAAATGGACTACCCTCAATTACTTACATTGAAAAAACAATCACTAAAGTTTGGTTGTTTTGATCGATTGATCACGATCTCTGCCATCTTGATATTTTTAAAATGCTGCTGGTCAGCTGTTCTGCAGGCATATTCACGTGATGGCTGACATGCTGGATGGCCATGGTGAGTAAAATTTGATTCCTTGCCTGGCTGTCTTGATGCTCAAGATGGTAATGCACCAGTCATTTGAAACTCCCTCCACCCCCCATTCGGACTTGAGCAGGGCATTCACTTTTTGTGCAAGTGAAAGCGAGTGAAGTCCCTGTTCCCCCGGGGCAAAAGTTAGTAGTGCATTCCCCCACCCCCACTGTTCCACACACACACACACACACACACACACACACACACACACGCACGCACACACTGTACTCCTATGGCAAGCCAAATGTAGCAATATTCAAGTCATCTAATTTTATATTCAGTTATGTATTTTGTTTTTAACTATTGGTTTAATATTCAACTTTTATTCAACCTTCAACACATCATTCAACATTGAACTAGTCATTCAACATTCAACTATTCATTCAACATTCAACGCATCATTCAACATTCAACTATTGATTCAACATTCAACTATTGATTTAACATTCAACTATTGATTTAATATTCAACTATTCATTCAACATTCAACGCATCATTCAACATTCAACGATTCATTCAACATTCAACGCATCATTCAACATTCAACTATTCATTCAACATTCAACGCATCATTCAACATTCAACGAGTCATTCAACCGGTCAGTATAAAAGATGGACTGTGGACTGAGGACCCGGACTGCGGACTGGGTATAAAACGCAGGCTGAGTATAGAATGAGGACTGAAGGCTGCAGACTAGGTACAAAACAATGTGCAAAAGGCGGGTGTAGTCATGGCCCACCCTATGGCCTCCCGGCGGTCGTGGTTTTTTTTTTTTTTTTTAACTCATTTCATCCTGTGTAAGCTGAACGTTTTCCATCAACACTCCCTGTCATACCAACGACTCTCTTGGTGGCGGTTCACTCAAAATTTTCAGTGTTAAACAGACTCGTGGTAGATTGGAATCAGGAAAACCAGAATGCCGCATAAATACAACTTTCGGGCAGCTATCAAGAGGCTATGGTCCTATTCCGTGCAGATCATCCAGCGAACTGGGTCCCAGTTTCTGTCGCTTGCGTGAACCCGCGATGACTGAAGAATCCAAACCAGCTTGAAATAGTGTAGCATCCAAGCATGTAATACACCTGCCCGTAGCCTTTACGATAGGAAACGTTATTATTTTAATACTGAAGGCCTCATGTTTTCCTGTCGTTGGAACCGTCGACAGTGTAAAGTTTATGCACATGTCATTGGCTTCCCAGTGGGGTCGACTCCCGGGCCTACCAGGGAGACATGTGGGGGACAATAAGGAGATGGATGTGATTCTTTTGCCCGAGGGTAGGGGAAAATCTTGACATTGTTTTACATCACAGATTAGGGGTGGGGAAATTCACAAGTTTGAAAACGACGTCACGGGGATTTTCAGCTGAGAGGCACCTCACCCAGTGGGCTTTGTCTTGAGAGATTCCCCAACCCCCGGGGGAAATTCCTCAAGTTTGCTTGACTGATTTTACAACCCCCCTGGTTAGCCGGGGGGTCGATCCCACGGGGAAGCCGATGACATATGCATTTACGCCTGGTGGTCAGAGCACATAGATCAGGTGTTTATTCTTATATACTTTTCAAACAAAAATTGAAAGTAAGTTCAGCTCCAAGGTTTTTTTTCTCTCCTCAATCTTTTTCTTCAAAGAACATTTAAGAAATTGCGACAGGAAACATAATTTGGGACAGCATCAACAGAATCAAATGCACGTGCATTACCGTGGGAACGGTGAACAGTGATTGGTTGAAGTTTTCCCAAAATTTACATACCTCAGGAGACGTGATTGTCTTGGAATTTTGGAAAACATTTAATTTAAAAAGAACTAAAGGTCGAAAATATTCCGAATTCAGTTCTACCACGAGTCCGGTTAGCAAATTTGAGCGAAACGCCGCCTAAAGAACAGAAGAGAGTCGTAGGTATGACAGATTGACGGAGAAGGTTGTTTACACAGGTTTCCAGCAATGCTGAACCGAGTGTTTTGCACTTTGTTGACAGCTGTATTAATTTCAGTTTTTTTTATTGTTTTTCTTAGCAAGAAGACCCGTCACGCGAGATTCCCGCCATTTTTATCATATTTAGCCAATCATATTATACCTCCCTCGTGGAATCGAACGATCCAAGAGAAAGGACCCTGTTATTGAAAACAGTATGTTCGTGTTTTTTGCACTGAAAAGGAAAATAATTTTACTAGGAAACATTGCAAAAATATTGAAAAACGTAAAACCATCTCGGTTAAAATTTTAAAATAGCCTGTTTTAAACGGGATTACGCCTCACAGAATTGAAAGTATATCAACAATACGATAGAGAAAGTTTGCTGTTGAAGTCTCGTTTTCGATTATATCTGATTTGTTAAGAATGACGGTTAGTTGGCTTATATGCATCATTTATTTTCAGTTGACTAGCTAGCTTGTGCAAAGTGGAATTGCGCATTAAACTAGTTCAAAACAACTGGTAGATGCTGTGGACATTATTTTCCTGGTGTATCTTCAAATCCAGTAGCACGCTATAAACCCGCGGTGCGAAACACCGAGTTTTAAAAAAATGACCACCAGTAGGCCATAGGGTGGGCCATAGGCTACACCATGGCCTACGCCACGGTTTGTCCATACCTACCTTTTGCACAGTGTTTTGTACTCAGTACGCGTTTGGTTCCTAGCCCTCCTTTTACGGCCCAGTCCGCAGTCCGCAGTCCGGGTCCACAGTCCTCAATCGATCTTTTATACTGACCGGTTGAATGACTCGTTGAATGTTGAATGATGCGTTGAATGTTGAATGAATAGTTGAATGTTGAATGATGTGTTGAATGTTGAATGAACAGTTGAATGTTGAATGATGCGTTGAATGTTGAATGAATAGTTGAATATTAAATCAACAGTTGAATGTTGAATGAATAGTTGAATGTTGAATGATGTGTTGAATGTTGAATGATGTGTTGAATGTTGAATGACTCGTTGAATGTTGAATAAATAGTTGAATGTTGAATGATGTGTTGAAGGTTGAATAAAAGTTGAATATTAAACCAATAGTTGAAAACAAAAAAAATAACTGAATATAAAATTAGATGAGTTGAATATTGCTACATTTGGCTTGCCATAGTTATACCCACGGGATACTTATTTTGTTGTCATGCTGTTCTTATAAGCTTTATAGTTCAACGTAATACTCAGAACAATCGTTACTTCATGTAGGACCATTCAGTCTTAATGCCCTTGTAAAAAGAGTCAGTGAAATTTATAGGCAAGATGACTGTATCAATGATGGAAAAACACATTTGTCTTATTCTTTACTTTGCTCATCAGCATTGTCAAATGAAGAGAGAAAGAACATTGTAAGAAAATTTAAGTCTAAACACACTTCAAAGAAAATTTTAATATTTTTTTAAGTTGATTGACACAATAGCTAATAAAATTACTTACATCTAAGCAGATGTAAGACTTTTTTTGTCTCTGATTGTAAAATATGTCAGTATTAGCCTCCACTGAAGAGGCGGGGGAAGGGTGCGAAAGATTAACTATATTTATGCAATCCTGTGTCCCACTGGGCCCCGGTAAGTTCCACGTAGTGGTTCTAGTTACCAGTAGAACTGGAGGAGGGGTCACCTCTAGCACAGCTGAAGGATGGCCCATTTGAGCGGACTGTTTGAGCTATTCGGTCGATTTCTTGTATTGCATTTCGAGCTATTTGTGCAATTCAACGTTCTTATGACGACGGGGAGAACTCGATCCAGTGTTGACGCGTTAGACATACAAGTCACGGCCACGCAATGCATCACCGAACCAAAAATTAATTCGACAGTACGAAAAAATAATTCGCGGAGGGTAACCAAAAATAATTCATGGACAGTGCGAAAAAAAATTATTTGGAAAGGGTGCCAAAAATAATTCGTACAGTGCAATAATAAATAATTTGTAGGGGATAGCCCACAAAACTTTTCACGGAAGGTAACTAAAAAAAGTCAAGACAAAATTTAAAAATATATTTAGACAGTGACATAAAATAGACAGCCAGTAAAAATAATTGAATAAGCCGACAAAAAAAAACTTGTTTAATTTTGACCAGAACGGAACTTCATAGCTAAGGCCTTACAAAATTACCCGTCCCCTCCCCTACAGCGCTTCAATGGGATTTTTGGCGGAATTGGTACGTACGGATAACTAAACAACCAACTTCAGGGGCACCCAACGACACGTTTCGGTAGATATCTTTTCGGTGGAGGGTAGTTCGCCTTAGGCTTTCGGCGTCGATTAAAGAGTACATTCGGAGTTTCGTTAGTAAAACGTGGCCTAAAAGATTCGTAATGTGGAAATCATAGCCCCTTAGGTTTTCGGAAAGGTCATTATTGCTGTTTTTGGCAGTCAAAAACGTCAGCTAGCATTTTAGGAAAGAAAAATGGTTCCCTAGAAAGTTAACTTCAGCTAGGATTTTCTCAAAGGAAGATTTTGTTCCCTAACATTTTCGGGCAATTAAAATTTCAGCTAGGGAATCCGAACAGATGAAATTCTTCTAGCTATTGAAAACATCACTTCAAACATTTCTTCAAACACCATAATGTACTTAAAAATACCTTTCTATAGCTTTTGGCTGATTTGGCTCGTTGGGTGCCCCTGCAACTTTGAGAGATCGAACATTACGTTATGGTGAACTAGCATATTTGCGTCATCAGCAATAGCAATGTTCATTGTTAAACACGGGTATTGATACGTAACATTTGATGTTGAATTATCAACTTGAAAGTTGAATTCTGAAGTTCAATTATGGCGGAATTGGAGCGCCTTTGGTAACTCAACATTCGACTTCGAGATACAAACGTCATCTTTTGCTGACAGCCCATGTGCCAAGACCATTGTTGATATGTAAACATGAATGTTGATGGATAAAGTTGAATGTTGAACCGTCACTTTGAAAGTTGATGTCGAAAGTTTCAATGTTTGTGATACAAAGTACAAAGTTGAAGAGTGAAATATAATGTTGAGGTTTGCCAAGTTAATGGTTAAACTGTCAAGTTGAATGTTGTGATCAACTTTGATTTTTGGCGGGGATGGAACTCCATACTATGACGAATGCACTGGAACAAAAGGCTGTATCTAAGCTCAGGAGAAGAATATGAACAAAAAAAGTCATTTCTAAGCTAGAACAAGGACTGAATTTCGTTATGATGGTTGAAGTTTGGTTTTTCGACGATGATTTCCTTAAAAAACATGAAGGCAAAAAGGGGCATTTTCGTCGTTTCTCTTTGACGTTAAAAACGGTCAGTTTCGTTCTTGTCCAGACTCAAAAGGCCATATTTGGTAAAAATCGCTACGTTTCTTGCGTTTATTGGATATCCAAATTTAAAGGACATTCCATTTCGTGCTCACAACTAACAGTTAAGGCAATGGGCGCTTTCCATTGAGCAAAAATAACCGGTACAAACTTGCGGTATTTTCGCTGGTCGATTGGAAAGCGTCCGACCACGTCCCGGAATTCTAGGTCACGTGCATTGACATGCTGAAGGTGCTTCATCCGCTTATTGGTTTTTTCACTTGTCCACGTGAGCTCACGCCCGGTAGGGAGCCTAAACCCGATATCTATCGCGAATGGAACACGAAAATTTCGGAAATTCTGGAAATTCCATCAAAAGAGGGTGCACTCAAAACATATATTAATTCCTAAATTTTCGGAAACTTTTCCCGGAACTCTGCCCGTTCCATTCGATTTCGAACCGGAAATATTGAGAATTTTGGTTGAACGGAAAGCGCCCAATATTCGTGCGATTGAGAAAGTTGCAATGTTTTGAAGCATGGGAGTTTTTTACGGCCGGTTTTGGCCGGCACGGGTGCCAATGGGTTAACGGTGTTTGATGTCTGTTTAATAAAGTGATGTTTTCGTTAGCTAGAAGAATTTGATCTTAGCTAAAATTTTAGTTGCCTGAAAATGTTAGGAAACAAAAATTTCCTTTGAGAAAATTCCAGCTGAAATGAACTTTCCACTAACATTCTAGGGAACTATTTACTTTCTGAAAATGCTAGGTGACGTCTTTGACTGCCAAAAACAGCAATGAACTACCCTGCATCGAACAGATATCTACCAAAACTTGTCATTGGGTGCCGCTGAAAATTACTGTGAGGCACGAAAATGAAAACCGTTGACCAAGGAGTGACTGCCCCACTTATTTCCCCGGTAGGGGGATGCGAAGACCATCACTTCCGGCGAATTCCCCGCCTACCAGGAACCAAAATCTCAAGTGAAAGTCCCCGCAATCCCCCGCTAAGGCCCCAATGGGGGAGGGAGGGTGTGGGGCTTTCAATTGACTGGTTTATAAGTGACAGATACAACTCAAAAATAGATCACATGACCAGGCCCATGGGGTACTCCCAGAAAAATTGGGTGGGGGTGTGCAGCCCGCTTCCCAAAACCCTTACCTTATTTAAAGTGCACCTAACCCCAATAATAGTTATTTATTATTATTTTTTTTGCTCATATAATACTTTGTACCTAGTCCAAAAACATGTAGCATTTATTTCCAGCTTTGGAGTTTTTTTGGGCCTTACATAAACTATGCATCATTTGGTACATGACCATGTCAGCTGGGGCGTGGGTCTTTACAAAGATGTACCACGATGAAAATTAGTTTGTGGTGTCAACTGGGGAAAAGACCCACGCTCCTTACTCGCTTGATTGTGTGACAGATGACAGCTAGATTTGGTAACTTTTACAGCCTATAAAAAGGCACAATGCATTTCGAAAAGGTGCAAGGATTTATTTTAGCAAAAAAAAATTTCAGTGTTAGGGGCACTTTAAGTCCAAAATCTGCGATTTTCCCTACCCTATTTATAACAAGTGATTATAAATTCAAATTTTTACTCACCATCCAGTGTGTCAGCCATCACACGCATTAAATGAATGTGCCTGCAGAACAGCTGTCTAGCAGCATTTTAAAAAAAAAACGAGATGGCAGAGATTGTGTTCAATTGAGTCAAAACAACCAAGCTTTAGTAATTTTTTTCAAGGTATTTAATTGAGGGTAGTCCATTTAGGTAGTCCATTTTTGGTAGTCCATTTAGAAGTCCATTTAGGTAGTCCATTTCGGTAGTCCATCATGGTAGTCCATGGACTGGGGGTCAGTGAAATGTACCTACCCAGTATTTTCATCCTCAAAGCAGATGACAGGTGCATCACAGTTGATCTATCACCTAGGCACTCTAAGTGCCCTTAGAGTGGTTTCAGCTTACCAGATCACATTATTTGTGAGGTATCCTTGTCACTCCAGCCACATCCCACAAGCGTTACATTTTCATTGCTAGGTTCTGTAAGACTATGGCTTAAGTGATGCAAGACTATTGCTTGGCAGCTGATATTCACACCGGTGTCTGCTGCTAGCAGTGTAATTTGCACCAGGATAAAGCACCAGTTTGTTTAATTATGTCTCAATACGTTTCTGCTGATTATGTTGTTGTGGATTTGGGACAAAAAATGATTATGATCCCAGAATCTCAACCCATGGAATGATAAAGAGGAGAAAATTTGTAACAAGTTGTATTTCACGGCTGCTTGATTGCTATTATCTACAGATCGAAGACTTATTAAGATGGCAAATGTTTTGAACAAGTGATGCACAGAATACGAGTTTAGGGAATCGAAGCAAAGCAAATATTAATTTCAGCTTCTGGTTTTGTTATTTTCAACAACAATCCATATGGGCTTACTGTGGCTTTCTAAACCCAAAACCGATGTCCAGGGTTCGACATCTCCACTAGCCCTGTAGCCAGAGGCTAGTAAAAATGGAGTCTGGTTAGTAAAAATCACACATTTGTATTCCTTGGGCTAGTAGACTTAAGATGACAAATCACGTAAAGTTTTAATGAGAATGACAAAGCGGATGTATTTAAAAACTACCATTCCATGTGGACTGAAAAGTACACAGTAGATTACTTCTTCGGATTTCAGGAACATATCACAACTGGAACTTTCACTGAACACATCTGTAAGTGAAATTCAGCTTTGGGCTAATGCAAATAACATGGCCAGAATTAAATTTCACGCACGCGCAGTAGCTATTGACACTTAGAAAAACAACTACGAACACAAACAACAGAATTTTACAGAGATATGTGAGAAGGCACAACTTCTACAATAAATAGCACGAGCTGCAACAAAGATAAACAATTTGTTCGATCTCATATTGAAAGTGTAACATGTTTAGATATTAGTTTCGGCTAAATTGAATTCGCAGATTTAAGTTTCGCACTTCCCAGCAAAAAAGTATAAAAAATATATTTTACCTTCGTCTTCCATACAAATGTCTATAAAATCGACCATCGCGCTCCAAAATGCCACTTTTCGTTGGTTGCTGACGACAACGCAATTGACAAATTCGCATTTGTTCGGTCCGAACCTTCAAGAAGACATTCGTCTCTTTCAAATTTCAGTGTTTTCGTCCTCTGAAAATGCATCCTCGTCCTTCCCATCTCATCCAAACAAAGGCAAAAGTTCGGCTCGTAATACAAACACACGGTAGCGTGACGACTTCAGTCATGCGAGGATCCCTGCGTGTTAAAATACTGTCTTCACTTCAAAACATCCTTGTTCATTTTGCGCCGCCATCTTGCTCTAATAACTTGGTGTAGGCCTAAGTACTAGTTTATTCCTTTAGTACAGGACTAATGATTGGTCCTATTGTATGGCCACCATAGTGATTATATAAGAAAACCCATTATTGGTGAAATAAACAAACAAGGTAAAATTGCCGCGAAATATAAATGAATATGACTTGTGAATGACTTGTACACATGACTAAGAATATAAACTGTTGAGGTATTATTTATTTTTTTGTAATCCATACCTCGTCTTTATCGTTCAACTTTTTCATACAAAACGATCGAAGCTGTGTTATCTCATCCCTAAAGCCTGCGTCTCGGTCAGCGGTGCCTCGTGCAAAAGTGAAATGAATTTCTGGCCATGGCTACCTTTCAACGAAGAAAAGACGAAGGTTTTGATGATTACCGGGAAAAGGCTCTCACCCAAACTTCACAATCTGCTGAATGTTACAACAGATGGAGTAAAAACCCTCAAAATTGTAAACAGTGCTACCCTCGTGGGTTTAGAAATTGACAACATGCTTTCTTTTAATTTGCATGTCGAAATGATTTGTAAGAGGCTTTCTTCGCGGATAGCTGTATTACGTAAGATTAGAGTATTTTTGCCGTTATCTCAACACCTACTATACTATAATGCTATAATTCACCCGGTATTGAGTTATGTGAATGTTATCTGGTCATCGTGCGACAAGGAGTTATTAAATAGTGTTTTAAAGTTGCAAAAGCGCGCAGCGCGAGTTATCTTGTACGCAGACCGCCAAGCATCATCGGTAGCACTATTTAATAAGCTACACTGGATTCCTTTTTATGAACAATGTAACATAGACAAATGCTCCATTTTGTACAAACGTATACATGGGTCTCTACCAAGCTACCTGGATGATCACCCAGTAATTAATCACAAACGTTATTCACGGAATACACGGTACGCTAATTTCAACGTTATTTGCCCTAAATATAAAAGAGAAACCGAAGGTGGACGCACATTTGCAGTATCCGCTTCAAGACTCTGGAATAATGTACCCTTATCTACTAGGAAAGTGGATTCTGTAGCCTGTTTTAAGCACAACATGTGGAGTAAGATTTTTAGGGACCAGCAATTTTTACATCATTTTCATAGTTAGTAATCGAGTTTTATATGACCATTTTTCAATTATTTAAATCGCATGTTTTTATTCATTCATAATTTTAAGTGATGTTCTATTTTTAACTTGTAATTAGTTGTTTGAATCAGGGCCACAAGTTTATTAGCCTGTAGCTATTAAGTGCTACCCTGGATAAATAAAGTCTTTACTTACTTACTTACTTACTATTACTCAATCGATAATCAATAATATTTGATGACAGTCAATTATTGGCAATCAATAGGAATCAATATAGAAAAAAGTTGTGAGTTCGATCTTCACCACTCCTAGCCTCGTTTTGCCTGTTGCTTTGCCATTTGGGTGTTACATGTTCTTATTGTTATGTTGTTATTAAACATTACTTACATTCCTGTTATGTTGTTATTAAACATTACTTACCACGTTGGCATCTTATACAGGTGCTTGTCTACATCTGCATCTACATCAAAATGCTTTCGCATCCAAAAGAGATAAATAGAAAAGTAATAAATAGCACAAAAACAATATGAGAAAAACGAGAAAAACTTATCTGAGGAATTTTGTTTGTTATACTTTTGTCTTTCAAAAAGGGTCTTGATCTTTGTTTGTTTTTTTACCTTCTCAGATCACCTGGGCCAAGGCTTTTTCTTTTTGTTATTATTATTTTTTTTACAGGAATTTTAACTTCCATCAGTGAGAGCTCCATTGACCCCATTTCTGTTCTGTAAGCTGTCAGCCCTTGGCCGCCCACTCCCCTCTTCCCTGCCAAAGCCCAGGAGTGAAAATGCAATGGGCCAATTCAGAGAATAATATTATACAATTCCTTTCGGGAGGGGAATCCAGTTCGTTGGCTAGCAACTGTTAGTTTGGATTTTAATTTCTTATAGTGTTTCCCCGGGACTGGGGAGTGGTCAGAAATACAGTGAATAATGTAACATTCATTTTCCGTTTCAGAATAGACAGTCGTTTATAACCAATTGTGTACAACTATGGCAAGCGTCAAACAGCGCGGGACAATGGGTCCATACCTTGGCCCTGCTAAAGAGGTGGAGACCCATTGGCCCCAACACCAGGCTGTTCCTTCAGCAAGTTAGTCCCCCCTCTTAGGGAGACTATAAGGTGTACCTTGTTCAAAATGTATATTTGACATAATATGTAAATTTAAAATGCAGCAGAGTATGTTTTACTACTGACCAATAAATCCCACTGTTTCCACCAAAGATAGGCCTAACTTTTATTTACTGAAATAAATAAAAAATTTGACATTCTAACTGCTTTGTAGCTGGGAGGGGGAGTCCTCATTCGAAAATCTGGCTCAAGGGGGAGCTTAAAAGAAATACAAACTTCCGGGAATTTTTTTCTTTTTTTTTCTCTTACATTTCTTTGGTTAATTCTAGACAAACAAGACATTGATTATTTCTGTTTGTGTGCTGCACATATCCGCTGCTAAAACAAAAAACTGCAAAAGTGTAAAACGTATTTTTGTTGCAGGAGGAATAATCAGGAGAAAGGACCGGAGAAAACACAAGAATTAACACAAGCCTGGAAAGCACAGGATTAAAATGATTCAAAAGGATAATGTGCGTTTTATGTTGTTGAAAAGGATTAATACTCACTAGAAGCAGTTTTCAAAACGCCTTCTAATGCTATTTAAGGGGATTTTCTGAATTAGCAATCCGGGGCACTTTGTTTTGGTGGCGGACGTTCTGGCGACGGTCTACTTATTCACTTTTACCATTAATTTTCAACCACCTACAACTCCAAATGATATTGTCCAGTTTTCATTACTTATCCACATTACCCCGGTTCCCCAAACTTTTCTTCCTTTTAAAAGAACAACTCACGAACATTTACTGTAGAGGTACGCCAAAATAGATGAGCCATTTCACGATTGAATGAAATCTGGGGCGAGATTTTCAAGTAAAAGTGCACTGAAACATAAGAAAGATAGGGCATTTGACCGGACTACCGTCTTAACACCGTCTGCGCCCATTTAATCGCGGGAGGACATTGATAACCGTATCTTCTGTTGACTAATATAATCAACGTTTTATCATTCCATTAACGTCACAAACATGATCGCCATTTGGGTTTTTTTATTGATTCTCTCCACAATATATATGTACAATACAAGGTCAATAAAGAATTACGGAAATAAGAACTGTTAATAGCATGTGGTTATGAAATATTATTTTTGACCTCATTTGACCATCTTAAGTTATACTTTAGAATTAAACAATAGAATAATTCCAGCGACCATTGTCGGAAGCAATCACAGTCAATGCGGCGTACGATTCAGTTGGTATGTCATTTTCTTACTGAGGTCTGGATCATTTAGGCAAAGTCTGATTTTGAAGAAAAAACGAAAAAGAACCTTGTAACGATTAAATTCTGAACAAATAGGGACACAAGGTATAACGGCATCAAAAGTTTTCTGTCCAGTCCATTCCAGCTCTATGTCATTGCGTCTATCTTTCTTCTCGGCAATGGCAAGTTGTGATAGCTACCTTGCTAACAATTCTCTGGCGTGGTGGATGTTGGCGCCATGGTTGATTACGCGTTTTTTGACCTCATTTCAACATGAGGTTAATTCGTAGTGACTATGAATGGGAGGAACTTGGTAAAATACCGACAACAGGTACAAGGAAGCAATTTAAAAAAACTCATCCATATTGGCAATGTAAACTTCAGCTGCTGAAGTTAGAGAGAAATGTGGTCGTCTCGCAAATACTGAGCAATTAGGTCTAAAAGGCAACTTGGTATAACATCACAAATTGCACAAGGCGTTTTCTTTTAAACGCTCCCATGCGGTCGCATTCAAAGTCTTAGCTCCCGTTTGTTTAAAATTCGATCTAGATTACGCGTCACTTTGTTTTCACATAATTAAAAGTCTTCGATAGAGAGGAATGTTCAAAAGGGTATTGTTATAACAGTTTGCGATGACTGAAATTCCACCAAACAAGCAAAAGTAAAGCTTCCGCGTGCATCTTATTTCGGACAAGATACATACCCGGATGTTTCTATCAGCACCACTATTAAGCTTTTTAGTGCATCCAAACCTATGAAGGTTTTCATGATTCTCCTAGTGGATTCACAACGTGCTTTACAGCCCGTGGTTAGTAAAAGACAATTTCAGACCCTAAGGAACCACATCGACTTATACATACTTGACCACGGTCGTAGCAATCAAATCAATCAATCTTACATTATTGGCATATTCAGTGGTCTGGAAGGTTTCAAGTGGAAACAAATTTTCCAAAAGGAGTCGAATAAGAAAAACTCTTGAATATTTAGAAATTCAGATCTCCCTCTGAAGAGATATTCGTTTTCCGTGCATAACAATTTTCTCTTCAGTTCATTCCAGCTAAAATCCTAAATAATTCTACCTTAAGCATGATATATGGCCAGCTACAGGAGTCCATTCCCCGCCAGCCTTTGTTTTCCTTTGAAACACTACGGGTTTCTCTTCCTTAGTTAGTGGAAGCTAAGGTCGTGGTTAATAAAAACCAGCCTTAGTTTCCCTCCTTATTTTACCAACATAAGTCAATTCGTTCTTATTGGGAACTTTTGGTCAATAACGAGGACTGCTTGAAAGGAAAATTTTCTTGGTTTCCTTTTATTTCAATCAGGAACAGGGTGTCACTGCGACTTTAAAACGTCTTATAGAGAGTGGGATCTTCCAAACTTTGTTGTAATCCCAAACTTAAGCTGGTGATGAAAACATAGCCTTGGCTGCGAAGGGAAGGTTAAATTGGGCGCCCATGGGATAGAGATCCGTATATTCCGTCTACTGATCTACATCAGTCATATACGTTTTTAAGCATATCAAACCTTTCAGCGCTTTTATGTTTCCCATAACCTCCCTTTAATGTAAACATGTCCATCGCCATGTAGATCTAAAACCTGTGGTTATTGAAATACGATTTTTGACCTCATTTGACCACCTTAAGTCATACTTTAGAATTAAAAACGGGAATGATTCCAGCGACCACATATGGTCGGGAGCAATTAGAATAATCAATGCGCTGTACGGTTCATTTGGTATGTCATTTCCTTTTAGTTATGGAGTCATTTGGCTAAAGACTGATTTTAGAGGAAAAACGAAACGGCAGAACGTAATGACGAAATGAAAACTCCAGCACAATTAGGGAAATCTACTTCTTAACCGCATCTATGTTTTCCCCTAAGTGCATACTTTACCTTGTGCCAGGTCATGTTGGAGACCTACCTGTTTACGTGGTACAAAAAGAGGGTACTGGAAAGAAGCGCAAACTTCATTGCAACCTGCTCCTTCCCTATCATGTTCCGCACGAGACCTCACCCACTACTCTCGTAACAGGCACAGACCCAACACCAAGAAACCAGAGTACAAAAAGAGGGTACTGGAAAGAAGCGCAAACTCCATTGCAACCTGCTCCTTCCCTATCATGTTCCGCACGAGACCTCACCCACTACTGTCGCAACAGGCACAGACCCGAGACCAAGAAACCAGAGCCTTGGCCACCCCGACACCACCCATTCGGCTGATGTTGATTATGATGGAGGTCACGCGGAGTTGGAGCCCATTGTTTTGGTCACCACAGAGGACAACATTCTTAACCCTGGTGCTTCTCCCTTTGTTTCTGCCGCTGTGGAAGACCAACCTTTGGAGGACCCACTTCCAGAGGATGTCCCATATCAGGCGCCAAAGATGTAGCAATGGGCAAATAAAGAAGTACCAACCGCAAATCTGGAGTTCTACTCAGTAAACCAACGGCGTTTATTTGCTGTAAATGGGCTTTACAGTTCGCACGACTTGAAGTACAAGAGACAGAAGCAAATCTCCACACAAAAACTGTCACTTGAGACCCCCAAAAAGGCTCCCATTACAAAGACTAAAGTTGCGAAATTCTACAAAAATTCCTTAACTAGATAACTATATTGTCACGCAATTCTAGGTCATACAAGTCATAGTTCACTCTGTTACACATTCCCCCTCCCCCCTAGGAGGAACTTCGTATGGTGCGCTTAGGTCTCAGGAAAATTTTCACGCCAGGTGTGCCAGTGGTTCTGTAAAGGGTAGCGCTTGTTTGACCTCTATCAGGGAACACCACGAAGACATTACAAAGTCATTATTTAGATCAATCAGCGAGAATCAGAACAGTAAATTGTATCACCTAATTCCAGAAGCCTACAGCCCTCATTATAATTTTAGGCGCCAAAGAACGTACAATGTACCGGCAGCCAAGACAAAGCGTTTCGCTAATTCGTTTTTCGTGAAGTGTGCGGCTGAAACCAACTCAAGTTTGAGATGAATGAGAACTTTTTAATAGAACTTTAAGCCATTATATTTATATTTATATTTATATTTATATTTGAATAGTTTGTAGCTTGTAAATAATTACGCAATTCAGTATTTTACTGCGATGTGATTTAATAATAAACCAGTCTCTCACCAGTCTCTCCACTGCTAAGCATCCTGTCGCCATAACAGCCCATCAGACTGTGGTTCTCTGGGGATTGACACATGCCTGCCCAGGAGAGCTTACCAAGGTAGTGGTTGAGCCGCTTGACAACCTGCTACAGCATTCTTCTCGTAAAGTGACACCTGGTTTGGTCAGTCTTTTGCCTAGTGGTTCTACCTGTTGTGTTCCTGTTGAGGTGACAAACAACTCGGCGCAGCCTGTCACACTGCCTCCAAAAGCTAACCTAGCATCTCTCAAGGTTGCCTCTGAAGTCTTTAAAGCACAGAACAAGTACGAAGCTTGCAAAAATGTAGACGTCGATTTCTGTGTTTCGAACCTAAATCCTGAGCAGGTAGACCAAGTCAAGGATGTACTGACTCGCATGTCATATGTGTTTTCAAAGGGCAGTACAGATCTGGGTAACACCACTGAGATCGCTCATGAGATCCGGTTGACAGATGATATCCCGATAAGAGATCCTTACAGAAGAGTACCTCGTGCTCAGTTGGACGAGTTTAGAGTAGCTGTCCAAGACCTGTTGGAAGCAGGAGTCATCTCGGACTCCAAAAGCCCTTCTACTTCACCGGTTGGGTTAGTCCGGAAGAAGGATGGCGGACAAACGGGTGTGTGTTGACTTTCGCAAACTCAACGCTAAAACAGTAAAGGATGCCTACCCAATCCCCAGGATTGCTGAGACGCTAGAGGATCTCCATGGTGCTTAGTGGTTCTGTTCCTTAGATCTCCAAAGCGGTTATCTCCAAGTAGGGGTGCGTGAGGCTGACAACCAAAGACTGCCATGACCACGCCCTTTGGTCTTTACAAGTTTACCAGGATGCCCTTTGGTTTGGCGAATGCACCTGCTACGTTCCAGCGATTGATGGAGATATGTCTAGCAGGCTTAAATCTAAAGATATGCCTTGTCTACCTAGATGACGTTATCGTGTTTGGGAGTACCTTTGAAGAAACACTAAGGCGGCTGGAGATTGTGCTCAAACGTCTTGGTGACTTCGGCTTTAAGCTGAAAGCGTCCAAGTGTTAGCTCTTCCACACAGAGTTGTCATACCTTGGCCATATAGTCTCCGCCCTGGGTGTGTCTCCCGATCCTGACAAGATTAAGGCACAGCAAGAGTGGCTTCAGCATCCACCCAAGAACGCTTCTGAGCTCCAGACATTTCTTGGCTTTGCTGGGTATTATTGTTCATTTGTGGAGGGGTTTGCACAGATCACTAAGCGCAATCATAAGTTGGTTGCCCAGCAGTCAAAGAAACAACCTGCGAAGAAACCGCAGTTCCAGTGGAGACCCGCCAAGTTGTCCGCAACAGACCCATTCGGCTGATGTTGATTATGATGGAGGTCACGCGGAGTTGGAGTCCATTGTTTTGGTCACCACAGAGGACAACATTCTTAACCCTGGTGCTTCTCCCTTTGTTCCTGCCACTTTGGAAGACCAGCCTTTGGAGGACCCACTTCCATATCAGGCGCCAAAGATGCAGCAGTGGGCAAATAAAGAAAAACCAACCTCAAATCTGGAGTTCTACTCAGTAAACCAACGGCGTTTATTTGCTGTAAATGGGCTTTACAGTTCAGACGACTCTACGCACAGGAGACAGAAGCAAATCTCCACACAAAAACTGTCACATGAGACCCCCAAAAAGACTCCCGTTAAAAAGACTAAAGTTGCGAAATTCTACAACAATTCCTTAAGCCGTAATATCATTTTCGGGTAATTAAAATTCCAGCTGAGGACTCCGAACAGATCAAATTATTCTAGCTAACGAAAACACCACTTTTGAAACGGACTTCAAAGACCATAGGGTACTAGTTGAATCTTTCAAACTTTGTTGTAATCACAAACATAACCTCCGCTGCCAAGGAAGGTTGTGCGCCCATATCATTTGTAATCTTAGGGGGAGATAGAGATCCGTACATTCTGTCTGCTGGTCTACATCAGTTCTACGTTCATTTTAAGCATATCAACTCTTTCAACGCTTTAGTGTGTCCCTTAACTTCACTTTAATGTAAACATGTCTATCGCCATTAAAGCCTATCGTTATTGAAGCCTAACGTTATTAAAGCCTATCGTTATTGAAATATGACTTTTGATCTCATTTGATCACCTTAAGGGGGGACTAACTTAACTACAGACTTAGCGTTGTTGCCAAGGGATTTTTGCGGACTGTATTTGTAAAACACAGTTTTTCGGTGTTTTTGCCACTGTATTGGTGAAACGTGCGAAGAGGTCAACATGTAAAATTAATAAATTGCCATTGCGCATGCGTAACTTGCCCCAGGCCCCAACCGCGCCTTAGAGAGAAAAATCCCTAAAACTTGGAGAAAATTATTTGAAGTTCCGATTTTTTTTGCCAATCGGAGATATTCCAGCCTTCTTTACAAGCCTACGTAAGCAATTGTTGTTAACGTACATAACTGCAATGATAATGACGAAATGGTATAAATTTGCGTGCTTATGACGTCATAAATCTCAGAAAAATGCGAATTTCCAAAAATCGATACGTAGAGTTTTGCACCTTGGCGATTGTTAACCATTGGCACCATTTTCGATATCCAGAAGTGTACGCCACTCGAGTTTTAGGCCATTTTCTGTTCTGGTCACGTGACTTACCAAATATGATTGTGACTTGAAAATCTTGTAAACCTTTTTGATTGTAAAAACATAGACCGACAGCTTGCCTGTGCAAGTTAGGGTTTCTAAGATATGAGCGTTGGGAACTTTCCATAGCAACAATGTTAGCTCATTTTGTAGTTAAGTTAGTCCCCCCTTAAGTTATACTTTAGAATTAAAAACGGGAATGATCACAGCGACCATGGTCGGAAGCAATCACATTAGTCAATGTGGCGTACGGTTCATTTGGTATGTCATTCCTTTTATAGTTATAGAATCATTTAGGCAAAGACTGATTTTAAAGGAAAAACGGAACAGAACCTTGTGACGAAAAAATCCAGCACAATTAGAAAAACCTACTTCTTAACCGCATCAATGTTTTCTCCTAAGTGCATACCAGCTGAACTGCTTCACGGAATCTTAATCCTTCTTCTCGGTAGCTTATGATAGCTA